>JADRCD010199182.1:0-18206 GCA_019843815.1 Montemys delectorum | reverse complement strand
TCTCTCAGGGTTTCCCCTAGCTTTACCTTCTCATGTCAGCAGAGGACTGTAATGGGATTAAATACACAGAGCACCTAATCGTGGACACCCCATTGATTCATGTAACTGACGGAGTTTTACTACTCTGAAAAGTACATGGCCACATACAAATAAAAATGGAGGGTTTGTCGTCGTTGTTGTGTAAGATTTGTTTATTTTGTCTATCTGATTGTTTTGCCTGCACGTGTGTCTGTCTGTCCATGTGTGTGCACGGGATGATTGCAGAGGTCAGATAAGGCACTGGATCCCCTAGAACTGGAGTTACGAAAGACTGTGATCTACTTTGGATGTGCTGGAATCAGAACCTGGGTCCTCTGCAAGAGCAACCAGTGCTCGTTATCGTTGAGCCACTTCTCCTATCTCGAAAACAGAGTTTAACAGAGGCATCGTTAGGTTGCAGCTTAGGTCACAGAGTCTTCTGTTCTTTGAAACTCACTTTACCCCTATGACTGGGACACAATACAGACACGTTGGAAAGAAATGGTGGTAGACAACTGAAAAACAGCAGAAAAAGTGGCATCCCGAGTTTTTAATCTTTGGTAAATGAAGTGGGGAAATGTGTGTGAAATGGAGAGGCACGGAGGAAAGCTTTTATTTCTCTCTTTTTTATCACTTACAATATTAAACTCTCTTCCTTATAATCTTCGTGTTCACACTAAATTATTACGTCTTAGTTGAGCGACTTGAAGATTGCTTGCATTTTTTTAACTGCTTATTCCTGAGCCTACATTTAAAGCCTCATTGAACCTCAAGTATGTTGACACTCTAACCTTGCTGTTTTTCTTTTCCTAGATTATTTCAAATAGTACAATCCCAGAAAATTCCACAAGTGGTGGGAGGTTCAAACTTGATGTTCTGAAAAACAAAGCGAAGAGATCCCTAACTTCTTCCTTGGAAAATATCTTCTCTAGGGTAAGGTTGAACTGGACTATCGTAGGTAGCATTTGCTTTCTGCTTCACTTTGATCAGCTCACTGAAGACTTCATCAAGGGGCGCTGTTAAGATAACTTTAATTTGGTTAACACTGCAATAACATAATCTTGCAATCCCTGTATTGAGAGTCAGAGGCACGATTGGAGTGGGCAACTAGCCTGGGCTACATGGTGTCTTAGAAATCTCATAAAACAAGTTTCTTTCTAAAGGCTTAGGTTTGTTCTCTGATCTCTGAAATCTGAAGTCAAGCCACAGAGATTTCTTGTTAGAGATATGTATGTGTAGAAATGGGAAATCGAATCCAGACGTGCAATTCTGTAAGAACTTTTGATGTTTTGATATCTCATAATGTATTTTAAAATGTCTGCTTTTCCTTTTTCCACTATCAAATGCTGACATAAAATCTTAAGAACAGTATGAAGTAATAGAAAAATTATGTATCCAGTTTAGGAATTTTATATATTTCATTTAAATGTTAGCAAAATGTTTCCCCTTGCACTTGCATTTCCTCTTTCTGAATCATAAAGTCTTAGGCCTGGGCTGCCATGTTTCAGGTGTGAATGCTGCCTTTGTGGTCCAAGAGCCAGCCTGTAGCAGACAGCCGCCAACAGAAGAGGGTGCCTGGTGCAGGGAGCCTACTTAGTGAAGGAAGGCATAGCCTGTGAAGGGAAGTCTAGCTGAGTGTTTGAGGTGGAGGGGAGGAGCAAGCATTCACAGAGGAAGGTGGCTTATGCAGGGAGGTAGAGTCTGAACAGGCTGGGGGTGCTAACTGCAGTCGGGGTGTAGTAACCCCAATGGGATAAGAGAGTGTTAGACCGGATGCAGCAGAATGAGCTCAGTCGGAGGATGGTTACATGGATAGATATACTAATTATCATGACATCCAGGGGAGGTGGGAATTGCAAAGAGGAAAAGGGTGGAAGTCAGAAGGAACTCTTCTGTTGGATTTAACGTAGACGTATGTGCATGAGATTGTGCACATAAATGTACACGCTCGACGCAGCTCCTAGCTTTATTGATCGAGAGAACCTGGGAGCAGCTTTCCTGTCCACACCTGACAGCCAGCTTGGTTGGGTGACATCTGACTTCTGGAATTTGGTTTCTACGTGACAAATGGTGTTGTGCCACATTCATGGCAGTCGTTGGTTACAAACTGCCTACGCCCTCCAACTTAGACACACATCTTGTCCAAACTCTTCGGATATCCTCCAATTTCTGGTCCTGGTCCTTGGCAATTCTGAATTCAGTGGGCTCACTGTTTTGTGAGCTGTCCCTCAGCTATGTTTGCTGATATGTTCCCTTATTAAACTCAGGCATGGCCTCTGTGCCTGTTGCACCCCAGAAGCGTCACTATGTTCATCATGGCAGGTGGCAAGGACTCCAGCCTTCTCATGCTGGGCAGAAGCTAGACTTTCTGTTATTATGATGGGGCTATGGATGATCTCATCCAAAACTTGTGGGGAAATGTAATCTCTATTAGGAGAGAATAGGATGGGGGAATCTTGCTGAGGTGATTAATGTACTCGTGGGACTGGTTGACTGATGTGCTGATAGGTTAGCTCTATAATGGGGCGGCTGTCTGCTTGGCCAGATCTGTTATGGTGCCTTTCTCACTATGTGATGCCCCTGCATCGCCTCCCCACGTTGCTGGCAGGCAGGTCCTTGCTGGACGTGCCCTCTTGACTTTGAACTAGAGTTGTGAGCTAAAACTGAAAAAAGAAAACTTTGCTTTATTAGTTTCTTGCCTCGTGGTGTGATGTCATTAACAACCAGAAAGCAGAAGACACAAGGAATAGCATTCTTTTGTTCTACTTCAATGTGTTCTGGGCATGGGGCAGTGCCATGCATTCATTGCCTGGGGAGTTGGTGAGGAGTAAATGTGCTGATAGACAGACAGACAGTGCTTAGAATACTGCTCAACCTGGCTGCTGTTCTTATAAAACAGTTTACGTGCCATTTAGCAATTAGCTCTGAGCTATTATATGACTATATGTATGTATATATGTATGTTTATCTACTTATCTATCTATCTATCTATCTATCTATCTATCTATCTATCTATCATCCATCCATCCATCCATCATCTGTCTGTCTGTCTCTCCATCCATCCTAGACTATTCCAAGTAGTATTTTTTGGGAATTTATTAGCATGAGGAGCTCACTAGTATAAGAGCTCTATTGTAACTGTTTTACTGAGTTATGCTCCTAAGGAAGATGGATGTCCACACACTCCAGGTCAACCTTGTGTCCCTCTCAGGTCATGTATCACTATGAAAGCATGACTTAAATGACACCAAATTTGGAGCTCTTGTCCAATAAGGGAGTACATGCTAATAACTGACCAGGGCTCCCCAGAGTAAATGTGTTTAATAGCTTAGGAGCCCACTCTAAACTCACAGTCGATTTGCTTATAAATTATCTTGTCATGTTAAAATATATTTAAATGTGCACAATTAGGGTCTCAAGAAAAATAATTGCAAGAACTCCATTTAAAAGAATTGTCGTAGACAGGCTGGGGTTTAGAAGTTAGTGGGACGTTTTCATTCTGGTGGGTATGTATTTATATCCCACCGTGTCCAACTAATATTGCCCATATGTGCATGGATGGAGGGTTATCTGGCGGAGCATAGGCAAGCTTTTACTTTCGTTTTTAAACAGAACTTAGAGAAGTAAGCAGTGAAGAGAATCGATCCTCTCTGCCAGTCTCCTTGGCCATGATCATATGCTAGCATCTTTTTATTTTATTTTATTTTATTTTATTTTATTACTTATTCACTTTACATTCTGCTCACTGCCCCCACTCCCAGCCATCCCCTCCTACATGCCTTTCCCCTTTCTCCCTCTCCTTCTCCTCTGAGTAGGTGCTGGGCCACCCAGGGTATCCCTCACTCTAGCACTTCAAGTCTCTGAGGGCCTAGGAGCTTCCTTTCCTACTGAGGTCACACGAGGCAGCCCAGCTAGAACATATCCCATGTACAGGATAATCCCCATTCAAGTTGTTCAGGATCCACATGAAGGTCAAGCTGCACATCTGCTACACATGTGCTGAGAGACCTGATTTCAGCCTGTGTATGCTCTTTGGTTGGTGGTTCAGACTCTGAGAGCCCTAAGGGTATAGATTAGTTGACTCTGTTGGTCTTCCTGTGGAGTTCCTAGCCCCTTTGTGGCCCACAATCTTTCCTCCTTAAGAGTTCCCAAGCTCCATCCACTGTTTGGCTATGGGCATCTATATCTGTCTCAGTCAGCTGCTGGGTGGAGCCTCTCAGAGGCCAGCCGTGCTCCTGTCTGCAAGCATCACAGAGATGAGGTGGCCAAGTGGTTAAGGCAATGGATTGCTAGCATCGTTTATGGGACTTTTCAGAAACAGAATCCTGAGCTCATCATATCAAAAGATATAGGAAGTGGGACTGTGGCCTGTGATGTAGAAGCTCTACAGGCGATTCTGATGTACAGTATGAAGGTTGCTACTTAACTCACCATTGTGGTGCTTCAGGATCCTGGACAGCATTGATTCTTAAAGTCTGGACATATGTGAGCAGCTTTGCCATCATCTAGGCCAGTGGTTCTCAACCTTCCTAGTGCTGCAGCCCTTTAGTGCAGTTCCTCAGGTTGCATTGACCTCCCCAACCATGAAAACATTTTGTTCCTACTGTTATGAATCATAATGCAAATATCTAACATACCACCTTAAAAGGGGTTGCAATCCACAAATTGCAAACTGCTGGTCTAGGGCCCTGTCCATTGCACAGAATCCTGGCCTAACCTCAGAACTACTTCATCAGAAAATCTGGAATCATGTCCAACAGTGTGGGCTTTAACAACCCCACCCTACCCCACCCCCAAGTCGCACTGACACAATCTCAAGTTTGAGAGCTGCTGCTCCAGACAAAGGTGATACCTGAAGCTCTCACATCTCAGGTAGAGGATTTCCCAAGACCTGTCAAAGTGTCACCTGTAGGAAGGGAACACAGGATTTAGTAAACAGTTTCATTAGAATGATCGAGTAGCTGGCGAGGGACCTGAAAGCAAGACTTGGCCCTGGCAGCTTTTATGGCTATGAACTTAGACAGCTTTATTTCTATTCAACTGTAGTTTCCCCACGTATAAAATGTGCATTGCAATGCCGAGTTACATTATAAATTAGCATTGTGAGAGAGCCACACTGGAAGCCTGACCTCGGCATTCACTGTAGGCTGGAAACCTGTTGTTTACAAAGAAGTTGAAGGGTTGCCCTTGCCCTCCGTTTAGACCTTGGTACTCTACACAGCCCTTGCCAGACTGACTATGAAGTGTCTCTTCTGCATGCCTTGAATTGCTGTAATGGCTCTCAGCAAGGACAAGGCCAGTCTATTTTGGTCTCAGTGAGGACTGTAGCTTTGGTGCCCTGGAGTGATGCCAAATGCTATAAATGTTGTGGCCTACCAAGGTCTTCATATGTAACAGAAGGGTGGCCTCCCCATCTGTCTGGTCAATTCTGACACGTCTATAGTGTTTGTGTTCCACAACTTACCATTTCCTCGCTTTGGGTTCCATAGTAGAAGTTGAGTCCAGCCTGAGTGTAGCTCCAAATTGCTTTCCAAAAGAGAGATGTACTTGTTTATGAGATGAGATTCCTGTTGTAATTTCTTAGAAGCTCAGATCATTAACACTGAAAGGTGGACCCAAGGAGAATGACTGGCACTGGAGTTACCCAATCGTCATGCCATAAAACTGAGAAGGGCGAATGGTTAGAGATTAAAGATAGAATCTTGTGTTCTGGTTGCTTGTTGCTATTTCTCGGGCTTCCTATATACTCACTGCTGTAAAATGTGATTTATTTTGAATCCCTTTCTACCCTTTAGAGCAATGTCCACTGTATTCTTGAGGAATTAATGTTTGTTGGCACTTTTAAAGCAATTTTGCTTTACTTTTGCATAAAAACCAATACACAGATATAGATAAAACACTATAGGGAGCAAAACACACGACTGAAATTCTTTTTCTCATGGGAATGGTTTGCGATATGGGGCAGGCTGTCATATAAGCCATCGCTAAAAGTAGCAGGCATCGGCTGGACTGAAGGCTTTTCAGCCACACACTATTGAAAACGTTTATTAGCTATAAATATATCTCCTAACTAGACGCTTGCTTGCTACAATGCAGATTAAAAGGCTTAAAGAACACGGAGAGACTCCAAGTTATTTCAGGACACCTCATTCCACACACCTAACATAGTTGTTGTAATTCCACCTTCCATAAAGCCTGGCCACAGGGGGCAGCACTGAGTTGGGGCACAAGGGTGTACTCTTATTTTTTTTTTTTTATTTTGGATTAGATCATTTTTATTTTGCTGTACAGAATTAAATTTTTTTTAACTTATTCACTTTATATCCTACTCACTGTCCCCCTCCTCATCACCTCTATCACAATCCTTCCCCCCCTCTCCTTTCCCCTTCCCTGCTCCACTTGCTCATAGAGCATACTCTTAATTGTGCTTCTTATGTTTACATTGCTGCCTGTCCTTTGCTAGCTAGGAAGTTGCCTTTGTCCAAAAAATCTATCAGAATTTCCATGCATTGTGAAATGCTTACACTACCCTGTGGCTCATGATCTGTGGCTGTGACTTTTATTGTTGATATAGTTGTTATTCTATAAGGAGCCCATGGAGATCTAAAATTTATAAGTACACTGATCATTAATAAGAATATTTTACTTTGTAAAGCAAGATAGGCTAACATAAGTATGAAACAATTAACTAAAGGTAAGGGAGAGCTCTTTAAACTGTCAGTAGCAGCTACAAAGGAGAAGTTCAATAGAAGGCTAGAGAAGGAAGTCACCTGGAAAACAGAACAGAACAACTCAGTGGGAGAACTGAACAGTGTAAAACTTTAAGGGGTATGTTCTGAGAGCTCCACCAAAGGAAAAAAATTCACAAAAGACACAGCACAGGTTTTCAAATAAAGAAAATATGTAAGAGCTAATGAACATGGCTTTCTAGAGCTAGTAGACTCAGCACAATACACATTAGAGCAAGTGGATAAAATTCCTGTTATGTTGCCATGCAGTCTCTGCATGTTGTACGAAGGGAGGCAGCGCCTTGTACACAGAAGCTGTGAAGTCACAAAGCCTTCAGACCTTCAACAAAGGGTGCTGAGCAAGGGGAAGGGGTGGTGAAGGAAGCTTTTCAAACATCTACGTGACCTACTAACGAAATATAAGCATAGAATAGGGACATTCGCAGCTATGTAAATCAAAATGAATGCCATCCCAGCCTCTCCTTTCTCAGAAAGTACCTGGTGTATGTGTGCCATCAAAATGAGGAAGAACACCAAAAAAGAGGAAGACGGGACTCTAATGCCAGGGGCTTCAAAGGAAATTTTTAGGTTGATGTGAAGAGGCTACCAGGAAGCTCTATTGATTAAGTCTAGATCGGGGCTGAAGGACAAAGATTACAATACTGAGTTCAAAGGTGAAGACTGTCATTGTTGGATCATGTGATGTTTGATCATATGATGATCTGTTGGGGAATCTCATGATTACCGAATAAGAAGTCATTAACACCTTGAGAAACGAGAAGACAAGACACAAGATGTAATCGTATGAAATTGTGGTAGCTATGTAGCTGGCTGCAAAGAGTCCTCAACAAAAGCAGGATAATAAAAGTAGAAAACACAAATTTAACTGGTATAAAACAGCATTGGGGAGGAGGAAAGAGAGAGGGAGGGAAAGAGGGATGGGGAGGGAGAGAGAGAGGGAAGGGGAGGGAGGAGAGGGGGAGGAAAAAAGGAGAGGGAGAGGGGGAGGGAAAGGGAAGGGGGGAGAAGGGGGAGGAAGAGAGAGAGAGAATGTGTGTTAAAACAAGCAAGAATACTTATTTCATCTTCCAGATCACGTGTGAACCAGAAAGACTAAGGAATAATACTGAGTGGAATACTGGAAGCATCAGTATAAGTCAGTAGTCACCCTAATAGGGTGAGGGGTTTACGACCTCTTTGGGGGAATCCCATGTCAGATATACTGTATGTATTCACAGATATTTACATTATGACTCATAATTGTAATACAATCACAGTTCTGAAGTAGCAACAAAATAATGTTGTGGTTGGGGGTTACCACGCTATGGGGAACTGTCTTAAAGGGCTGCAGCATTAGGAAGGTTGAGAAGCACTGGCATAAGTCATCTCAAGCCTTGCTTTTGGGATTGTAGTTTGAAAGTGTGAGAGACGAAGGTGACAGTAAAACTTTGCATTATAAGACTGGCTAACAAAATTTGAGTTTTTGGACTTTGTACAGGTATTACATGGATTAAAAATTAAAATAAAATTTAATTCCTTCCACTCCCATATTAAACTGACACATTTTATGTATATATATATATATATATATATATATATATATATATGTGTGTGTGTGTGTGTGTATATCTATATATCTCAATATATACACACATATCTATCTATCTATCTATCTATCTATTTATTAATATATATGAGGGTGGATTTAAAAACAGCTGTGGATCTCTTCTTCTTGCAGAGGTGCTGGTCCATACCTGCCTTGCGTTTCTGGTCACTCTTTTTAGAACTTTTCCATGTCTTTAGTGCATCACCTCTTACGAGCTTGTGTATGAGATGTGCCTCTCAATCCACTTCTGTGTTTTCTTTATTTGGCTTAGGTTTTTTTGTATGTAACATGAGAGGAATAGATAGCTGTCCTGTTATGCTATGTCATGTTTCTTAGGTTGTGTTGAGACGTCTACCAAGAGCCAGTTATTAACAGTGACCTTGACTGACATCTAAGCTTGTAAAGTGAATTGATTTATTGGCATTATGGAATCATGAATAAGGTAAAACTAATACATTTTAGGAGGCCTTTTGGGGAGTATGAAGGACAGAACACTGGTTTCTGTACATGATTATGACAAAAGACTTGTTCGGGTTGGTCTTGGACTCACTCTGAAGCTCATGCTGGTTTCAAATGCGGAACTGGTAATCCTCCAGCCTCAGCCTCTCAAGGACTGTGATTCCTTCATATTCTGTTTTTGCATATTTATTGCATTACTGTAGTGTGAATTGTGATGTCTGTAACACATTGTGAGGAAGGTGCTTGCTATCTTAAAGTCCTGTCCACACTTGCGTTTGTCTGTGTGAGGGAAGCCCTCCTGCCACTCTCTCAGATCTTGTGGGTGAAAATCCTTTAAGGCTGATACTGGAATAACCCTCAAGCTTGAGGCATCGTTATTGTTGTCCAAGAGCTGAGTAAGGAGCAATGGCAGTTTGGAAGAGCTGCGTGCCCTGTGCTCTGGTGGCTCTCACAACAGCTGGCCAGTTCGAATGAACTGAGGGCATTGGCTCAATGCTCAGGTGGAGCAAAACTATGTATGATTGCCTTCTGTACTGTTCCTACACAAGTGCAGGCTGCAGTCAGAGTGATTCTGCCTATGCTCTTCACACAGGGAGCGAACAGAATGCGAGGTCGGCTCGGAAGTGTGGACAGCTTTGAACGGTCCAACAGCCTTGCCTCAGAGAAGGTATCTAGTCACAGCTCTCGGGCTTACCAAACACTGCTGTTAGTTAGCCAAAGCCACGGTAAAGCATGCATGCCTAACTATTTTGTGATAAGTTTTTTTATCTTTTTGTAAGTAAATATTGGGTGCTCGGTTGTTTTAAACGAGGAGATTCTGGGTATCAGCAGTTTATTTTTCATCCAGCTAAGCTCCCTCCTGTTGGAACACGGCATGCCCTACATTGGCTAACTCTGTGCTTTTGCACTACAGATAATTTGCATATAGTATTTGAGCAACTGTTGATTTAAAGTCAAACAAACTGAACCAACCAGTTACCACCCCATAAACAGACACACACACAGCACACACAGACACACACAACATACACACAACGCATACACACATAGACACACACGGACACATGTACAGACACATAAACATACACACAGACGTAGATACGCAGACACAGAAAAGGGAAACACATAGACACACACACCCACACAAAAGGCACACACACAGACATACAATATGAACACAGACACACACACACACATAAAAGGCAAATGCAGACAAGACATAAACACAGACACACCCACAAGGCACACACACACAGACACACAACATACAAACACACACACAAGACAGACACAAGACACAAAAAAAAACACACACAGCACACACAGACACACAAGACACAAACACACGCACAAGGCACACACACAGAAATAGACACACACGAATACGCACATACGCGCACATGCATGCATATGAGCCCCTCTACTTGTTGTTATTCTTTTTCCGTGTCATTTCTTTTCCTCTTTTTTGTTTTTCCTTCTATTTCAGCTGCAACATCATCGTCTGTCTCACAGACAGCCCTATTGTGGGTTTCCTGTTTCCTGTTTTCTGCAATATGCAACTTGGGGCACTATCAACCTTTGTTGTCCTAGGAAAACATTATTATTACTTTTTTTTATTAAACTTTTGCTGGCACCAGAGACCTAGGTGGTAGTTGGTATGTGTCTGTTATCCACAGCCCAGCTCATCAAACCAGATGGTTTCTCTGTGGTGCATACCTGACTGGATTGAAAGATTTATGTTGTCTCTTCACCGGATGGGAGAGGCATTCCAGAGGGCTCCCTTTGGTTCATTTCCTGTTTTTCGTGTCTTTTCAAAGAAATTTACCACAGGGATCATGCCACTGGACAGAAATATCCAGAGTGGAGGAAGATAATTCACGGGCTTTAATTTATTTTTCCAAAGGCATTGCGCCGAGCCCCAGGCACCGAAGCACTGAGATACTGTATTGACATTACTGGACAAACACACAGAGCCATAGGTCACAGACATTAGGAGATCCCTAAAGGAGACTCCGCCCTCTTTGGGTCACAGCCTCTTTTCATCTCTCTGGCAACAATGGAAAGGGTAGAGTAGCCCTAGCATTTTGCCACAGCCCTCGGGGGAAGAGTACCTTTTCTTATCAGCCTTTTTGCTTTCCTGACCATCTTTTCGGATGCTCTGTGACACCTGCTTATCAGCAGCAGTGGGTTGTGGTGAAATAGCTTATTGGTCTTCGCCGGGGTTGAGTAAAAAGAAAAACAAAACAGTTTTGTCATTAGTCAGGAAGGCGACAGGTCCCCTTTCGCCGCTCAGCCCTGAGCGTCTGGTGTGTGTAGCGAGCCCGGTGGCGGCAGACACCTTCCCGGTTTCTGTTGTAGGACTTTTCACCAGGGGATTCTCCTCCCGGGACACCGCCGGCCTCTCCACTGTCCTCTGCCTGGCACGCCTTCCCCGAGGAGGACTCCGACTCTCCACAGTTTCGCAGAAGGGCGCACACGTTCAGCCATCCACCTTCAAGTTCAAGGAGGAAGCTGAACTTGCAAGATGGGAAGGCCCACGGCCTACGGTCCCCTCTCCTGAGGCAGAGCTCCAGCGAGCAGTGCAGGTAGGACCTGGCCTGTCCCCCACTATGGGACAGCAAAGTTTAATGGCATTCTGTTTGGGTCACTTTGTATTTCATGCTTTAATCAGACGTTAGGGTTCAGAAAAGTAAGGGACACACTTCTCTCAGTTAAGGGAAGATGGGGGAAGTCCTACCATTTCAAAGGGAAGCTTTCTATTTTTTTTTGCCCCAGAAATAATAGAGAAAACATAGCATGCACTTATTTACCTAAAAAAAATGCACTGGCACATATATCCTGTCTCTTCAGTGCTAACTCTAGGGAGTCAGGCAGCATCCATGTCCAGCCTAGAGCTTCATGTCAGCCAGCAAGCAGTCTCATACCAGGTTGAGGCAGATGTCTAAGCTCCCTTCACACAGGAGAGAACATTTGGCTGTTTTTTACTATGTAGTAAATTAAAGCTAAGTGTGAAAATTACTACACATTTTATCATTTTATCTGAAACTGTATCTATGAAACATGTACATGAATATAGTTTAACAAAAATTATTTGTTGTCAGGTATGACGGAGTAAAGGTAAAACACGGAACTTCTTCCCAGTTAGCTCGGGTTCATGGTTTGCTGCTATTTTTTCCTCCTCTTTTCTCTCCATGTCTTTCATGTGGACAGCAGGGTTGACTGCCCATGTTAGTCAGAGAAATAAATAAAACCATCTGAAAGCAAAACATCACATAAAAAGGCCAATGTTACTATGAAGTGTTATTAGATTTGCTTTTCTGTTGTTTTTATCGTCTTTTCCTCTCATGATACAGCTTTCATTGCTGTTTTCTGATTGATTTGAATTCTAAAATCCAAGTAAGATTATAAAACATATAGGTTACCAAAATAAAAAAAACAAATCAAAGCAGTGAATTATCTTCAGATCCTATGTGTGCGCATGAAGGAGATTAAGTGGTACATAAGCAAACCAAGATTTTAGAAATAATTACTCTATTGATTTTTACCTAAGATAATGAATTACTTCACCCCAAGAGCAAACTATCAAAAATAAAAGGTGTCAGTCAGTTTGAAAGATAAATGGTGTCTTTTCCAATTCTTTCCCAAGTTTCCCGTAAGTCGTATCTTGTACATTCAAATCATTTTGATCAGGTACCATTTTATCTAATTTAGATGCAGTCTGTAAACCCCTTGTTTATTAACAGAGCCATATGGGCGATTTAGGGCATTGGATTAACAGTGCTGCAGGTCTACATAGGAAATAACAGGAACACAATGTTGGATAAGCCATAGATATGGGTGTGGAGACTGACATCTGCCAAACGCTGTTCTCCAATACTTAGAAGGGGTTCGTATCTTTAGAATAGTTAATCTTTGTACTATTCATCGTCAGTTTATCCTCAGGAAATTGTCTTCCAGTAACTATTTGTGTTTCCCTACCTCGGCCCTGGACGTCTCTTCTGCATGTAAACATAGGCTTTGTTCCCAAAGTGTTAAGAGATACAATGTGTGAAAGGGTGAGGCTTCAGCTTAGCCAAGGAGCAGAGGGACTGCATGCTCTTCTCTGTAAGTTCTGTGTAAGCTCCAGCTCACAGCCCCTCAAGGAAAGAGTAAATGAATAGCAAGAACCTGTTTGTGTGCTTTTTTCTTAGTAAGTGACGATTTCGCTGAAATGTAGATTTTAAGAGAAATCTGCTGTGTTTTCTGTACTTAGCATTCTCCCGTCAGCCCGGCGCATGTACAAGGAGAGTAACTCTTCCTCCAGCCTTCCAAGCCTTCACACATCCTTCTCTGCCCCTTCCTTCACTGCTCCCTCTTTCCTGAAAAGCTTTTACCAGAATTCAGGTAGACTGTCCCCACAGTATGAAAATGAAACCAGGTGAGACCGGTGTGCTGTCTGCCAAACGCCATTTTGCTCCGGTGATACATTGATAATGTTACTAAAAAAAAAAAGTGACCGGTGAATTTGCGAGTGAAACTTGTGCATCTGTGTGCTTGTTCTAACCTGCTTCTAATGTGTTGACTTCAATTCCCACTAATCTTATTAAGAAAAATAATTAGAATGTGTACTTACAAAGCTTTTTAGTGATGTGATTATATCTTCTTGAGTTAAGTTTTTGATCTGTGAAATGCCCTTCTTTGCCCATCCCCGAATCTAAACCTCATGTTGTTGGAAACAAGACCTGGTGTCATTATGTAGTAAGAAAGCTTTTCACAGTCTTGCTTCTGTTTTTTTTTAGTCTCTGGGCATATTTTTGGCACCACAAAGCCACTGACTAAAGCAGCTTGCTAACAGAATGGGTGTACTATCTCTTTATTTGTAAGTACGTGGGATATCTCCAAGGCATTACTTTGAGTTTTTTCAATGACCAGGTTTACACATTTGAGTCTCATTGTATGCTATGCAATGGGCTCAGGAGAATGTCAGCAGGTACTCTTAGAACACGAGAGAACTCTGAACCTTGTAGCTTTTCTTTCCATTTTTGCCCTAGAAAATTTACATAACATTCCTGGCATGCCTTTTTTACACAACTAGAAACAGTGGGCTTTAGAGAATGGCCTCTTTATAAGTTGAAATTACATTGTTTCTATAACAGCTAAGTGGATTATTGTCAGTTTATGGAATATGATAGGATTCCTCTAAGAGGTTGCTGTTGGTTTAACAATTCCAATTTCCTTACTATTTTTTGTGTCTAGATGAATTCATTCCTTTTTTTACTACTGTCTAGCATTCTGCTTAATAGTTTATCTGCTTTCCTGTTGATGGACATGTGGGCTGTTTCCAATTGTTTCATGGTTGGCAATCCTTGTAGTCAAGTAGAGAATTGGGTATTGTCAGCCAACATGTGTGCCACTGACACCTTCTCGAATAGTTTTTTTTTTCTTTTTGTGTAGATGTAAGGACATCTGAAAGCTAGCATAAAAGTAGATAGGCCTCATTAAAGACTTAGATTGGGTACATTCTATAGTTATTTCTGAGTAACCTTTGTCCATATGTGCCCACTCATTCATGTTGGGTTAGCATGATTAAGAATGTGAAATTTCCTTTTGAATTAATACAATGTGTTCAAACAGAATTTCTGGTGGCATAAGGCCAATAAAATAAAGAGCTTTCATTAGGGAATATTGTGGGAAAGGTCCTAAAGAAGCTTGCCATGAAATAGAATGCTATAGATGAACTGTGCTGTGAGCTTAGAGAACCAAGAGTTCCCACCATCAAGGTATCTCTAACACTGACCTCACACAGAAGTACAGCACTCAGTAAGTCTATTCATAGGGTTTAACATAGGTGAGGGAAACGTACAGGGAGAGCCCTATCTTCCTTCCTTAAGTAGGGGACTGCCTTTCCCCAAAATGACAGTGAGGCCTAGTCATTAAGAAGCCGAAGGGTCGGCGGACACTGGACGTGAATCATCGGCGATTTCAGAGGTTAGCATTAACACACAGAGGCTACTTCGGTTGTTCAGTGTGAGGTTGTTTATTAGTCTTCAGGGATTCCTGCTTATTTGTGTTTCCTTTTTGATGCTTGCTTCCCCTAGCCCTCCGTTTCTCATGCTAATGGGAGGGTGCTGAAGTCAGAAGGTGGGTATACATTACATGAGTTTGAGTTTGGCAGATTCCACTGTTTAGTCACTGTGCCATTTGCAGTGTTGCCTTTGAACGTGTAGAAAAGTCCTCAATGCTTAGAACATTGAAGATTATAAGTCCTTTTGGATGTTTTCTTTTTCAATTGTGACAGATTCTAAAAAATTAGAGAATAGGTCCCCCTCCCCCAACTCTTTTGATTTAGTAGCACAGAGTCAGGAGGTCGGAAGTACAGTTTTGGTAGAACAAAACCATTTTCACCAGAAAGCACACCAACTCTAAGTCCACAGCTCAGTGGGTCACCCAGGAGAGAACACCATGATGCCAACACTAACCTGTCCACAAGTGGAAGGGTGCCAGAAGTGTGGTGGCGCTCTCATTTCCGAGGTCCTTTCTGCCTTCTGGGCCCCCAGAGCGGAGCTGCGTTTTGCTGCTTTGGAATGCACTATAAACTGGGATGAGGGGACATCCCCCTTTATGTCTGTGTCTGCCTTCTTTTGACATTGCTCTGTGAGATTCACTCCTGGTTGTGCGTGGCTGCAGTGTGTTTAGTTTAGTTCCACTGCTATGCAGTATTCTATCTGACACATCACAACCCATCCATCTATGCTCTCATGTATGGACAGGGGTTAGAGGATTTTGGTTTCTTAGAGTGCTGTTGTGCCAGTTATTGTATGTATTTTCAGTTGTTCATGCACATGTATCATTAATGGATGTCTTCAGGATAGAAGCATTGGACAAAATGTATGTTCTTAGGTCTACTCAGGTAACGAGCTGCTTAGACATAAACATAGTACTTACAATCTTGACTAGAATATATATATTTCTATTTTGAAATAATATAAAATTTATAGAAAATTATAAAATATAGGATTTCCTTTAATCCTTTATCTTGACTAATTAATAATTTTGCTGCATTTGCCGTATACGTTTACAAAACTTTCTCCATGCACGAGTGTAGATTCTTCAGTCTAGTCTATGTGTGAGTAGATTGTACCACATCCTTTCTTCTTAATACGTTAGGATGGATGTCTTTCCCAAGAATGATGACATCTAAGAGAATGCTTTTAATTCAGTGGCTTCTGAACTCTACATCTCTCATTAGCACTTTTTTTAGAGAGAACATCATGTACATACAATTACGATGATATCTCCAACTATTCATAATGACGAGGGAAGGAGGTATATAATATCACCAGCTATAATTTTCCTGTCACTTGGGTACCTAATATCTTATTAGTTGCATAAATGAATCTCTAAATATTCCTAGTTGAGTCAGGAATAGGACATAGCAGGATATAGGCTAATAACACTTACTTTTTAGAGCAGGACCACTGTTCTGAATTATTAATTCACATTAGGGGACTGAGCAAAAGGAGCCAAGGTCTTTTGAATGTCACAGTTTGTTGGCTGATAGATTCATTTGCACAGATTTGAAATTGCAGCAGAAAAGGAAGACGTGCATTTTTATGATTAATATCTTAGTTCAAATTAATTTTTGAAAGGTTAACATTATTTTTCTTGGTAGCTGAGCCGTGGCTATGCCTGATGATTCATGTTTTTATAATGTATATTCACCAAATACGACATTTCCATTCTAGCAGCTGAGTTCTGTGTTGGTGAGTTGCTTTACAAGTTTTAAGCTTATGCTTAAAAATTATTTATATTGAAGTTTGATGGTCAAAGTAAATGGTTATTTTACAGGGTGATACTCATTGCTTCTATTCTATAATTTTTTTAATGAGAAAGAATAAGATGATAAAGTGTTTGTGGTATAGTTTCTATTTTATGATTCACTTGTATTCATTGATCAATCTGATTATTTACTATGGTTCACGGTTGAATTAACTTGCCTGTGATTTATTGATGACTTATGGGATGTCTTTTTAATCATTTAATCCTGGTTTGGGGTAATTATCTCTCATGCTAACATCATTCTTCTTTTCCTGTTGCTAGACAGGACACTGCTTCAGAATCAAGGTGATTAACACTGCAAACAGTTCCCTTTAATAGCTTTTCCGATTTCCCAGGGGTTAGCCGCATCGGTTAAGGATACAGCTCTGGTTGTCTTCTGAATGCATGCTGTCATTCTGCACACTCTGAGGGCTGTGGAGACAGAAATGTGCCCTGTGGTGTGATCAGAGATCACGGAGAGCCATATACAGCACCATTGCAAGCTAAAGTCCTGTTTCTACTCTATTCTGCACTGAAATTCCTTTAAAGCAGAGGTTTCCAAGAAAATGCCAATTGAAATTTAAAGTTAGAACAGTGAGTTAGCTGGTAGAGAGGGATTTATGTGCAGATGAGGAGGGTTTTTTTTTTTTTTTTTTCTGATCCCAGGAAGATAGAGAAATGAGCATCCCAAGGAAGCACATCAAAGCAGGGGGTCTGGGAGAGACCCACGCAGTCTGCACCACTCTCATATTGGTTCCTGTGAGGCGTTGCTGATAACCTTGCCGATGTCCCATTGGTCACAGTCAGGAAAGCACCAAGTTCCTGGTTGTGGACAGGAAGGATGGTCATAATACCATTTCCTGGAGGATCCCTCAATTTCTCTGAAAAACATCCAGAATGCTGCAGCTCAATGTCACTCTAAGTGTCCTCTCTCTGCCTACTTTACTTTCCCTACACTGTCTGTGCCACCAGTCTCAGTGTCCTGACAATACATGCCACATCCTTGCCAAAAGCTAACACCTTGATTTCTTTGTATTTGCAATACAAGTATTAAAGACTGCTCTGCAGTGGACCACACATGGAGAGAAACATCTTCAGAGAATCATTTGGCCACAGTGCTAAGATAAAAAGAGACTTTTCTGAAGAGTCATAGTGGACGGCCCTTTATGGTGAGGGGCAGCGGGCATTGTAGGATGATCATTTGAAGGCCGCTTTTCCCATTTCAGAAGCCCAACAGAGAAACACGGTTCAGTGGCAGAGAAGTTGCCGAACATGTACAAAGCTCTGAGTTTAGCTTCTAGCAATGAAATAAAAAAGAAGTCGTAAGTCTAATATAAGTGTTTTGCCTCGAGTCTTTAGGGTTTGAACATCATCTAGCCTCCAGTTTTATTTTACATGGCATTAGACCAAGTCTGGGAAAGGTTATATATATTTACTAGGTATGGTTTTATTTATCTTACATTGCAGGATTATGAATAAACATAGAACCTACTGAGAGATATTTTAAAACCAATGTATAAAACATTTTTTTCACTCTTTGCACTCAGGATGTGGAATCTAGAGTATAATCTTCTTGTTCTTGTTCTTTTTTTTTTTTT
>JADRCD010199180.1:0-15291 GCA_019843815.1 Montemys delectorum | reverse complement strand
TGATGGTGGCCTCAAGGTAAATGGGCTGTCTGCTGAGTGCTGCTCCTCACTGAGCTTGCTTCTGGTGTGGTCCTCACAATCCAAGGCAGATACAAAATCTGTTCAACTTGGACTTCAAAACTGTTGGCCCAGGCACCCAGAGTGCCCAGAGTGCTGAGCACAGGACTATCTACCAGATACGTCACAAACTGCTGTGATCAATCTGTCACTCAATCGTCACAGTCCACAGTACTGACCTAAAGATGCTGTGGGCACTGGGCATGTTGGCACCAATCATAGCCCTAGTACTGTGTAAGCTGTGACAGGAGGAGTTTGAGTTCTAGGCTAGCCTGGGCTATATGAGACCCTTTATTAGATAGTTCCCAGATTAAGAGAGTACACAAACTTAAGTTTGGGGAGCCAAACTCCCTTTGATGGTGTCTTATGGGCTTCATCAAGCACATCACCCTGTCTCGTGTGTTTTTAGCATGACATCTTTTTGCTATGTGAATGTGGAGGAGGTGATATATGCAAGCATGAATGTAGATATGGGCAGAGTCCAAAATAGTATGGCAGATCCCCTGCAGCTAGACTTAGAAGCAGTTGTGAGCTACCAGGTGTGGGTCCTGGGAATCTCCCCGGAGTTCTCTGTAAGAACAGTATGTATTCCAACATCTCGCCAGCCCCTTCTCTGATTTACTTTTATGTGTGTGTCTCTGTGTGTGTACACATGCATGTGGTACCCACAGATGCCACAAGAAGTTTCCACGTCCCCTGGAACTGAAGTTAGGTGTAGTTGTGGTGAAGGCAGATGGCAGACAGCCCTAACAGGCTGGGACCTGGCTACCTTACCTGCACTTCACCCCACTACTCCCATGTCACAGAGTAGGCCAGCAAAGCTGAGCAGCTCCCCCAAAGCCATAGATTTGAAGGCCGGAGGGGAGGCAGCCCTAAGAACCCCTTTGCTAGCTGATGTTCACCTGCAATTCCCCCAGTCCCTGAAAGCCCATGAATGGTAGGTTAGATTCTGGCAGCTGTCCTGAGCCACCCCCTGGAGAACAGTATTCTCATTTATGGCTAAACTTCCTCCCTATGAGGTCCCAAGTGGGCTATGGTGGCTTCCTTGACCCCCAGGATCCGAGGCACCAGCTACCAGAGTCCCCACGGCATCCCCATCGACCTGCTGGACCGATTGCTCATTGTGTCAACATCGCCCTACAGTGAGAAGGACACCAAGCAGATTCTGCGCATCCGGTGCGCCATTCACCCAGGCCTCGGAGCCGGGGAAGACCAGCAGTGGGGAGCTGGCGGTGTGGTAGGGTGGGAGGCCCTCCCTGTGCCTTGGCTCTTTAGCCTCTTCATCTGTGGTGGTGAGACTCCAGTGTCCATGTGTACTATGGGATGGGTGAGGTGATATGCTGCTCCTGCCTGCCCACCCACAGTTGTGAGGAGGAAGACGTGGAGATGAGCGAGGATGCCTACACAGTGCTGACCCGAATTGGGCTTGAGACCTCCCTGCGCTACGCCATCCAGCTCATCACTGCAGCCAGCCTGGTGTGCCGGAAACGGAAGGTCAGCCAGCAAATGAGCCTGGAGGGCTAAGGGATGGCCCCTGGGGTAGTCTGTGGGCCATGGTACATGGATATTTTATGGGAACTAAGAACAACAGCAGATGCCCAGTTATTTTAGAGGAAAAAGCTGGGGTGGGGGGGGGCACTGCTGACTTGAGCTGAGTCCCACCTGCTCTCAGGTCACAGAGGTGGTGGTGGGGCACTGCTGACATGAGCTGAGTCCTGCTCTCAGGGCATGGGGGGGGGGGACACTGCTGACATGTGCTGAGTCCTGCTCTCAGGGCACAGAGGTGCAGGTGGATGACATTAAGCGAGTATACTCCCTCTTCCTGGATGAATCCCGCTCCACACAGTACATGAAGGAATACCAGGACGCCTTCCTCTTCAATGAGCTCAGTGAGTATCACCCAGGCTGTCACACTGTGGGAGAGGGCTGCATGGGAATCCCCAGGAGCTCACTCACACTGGCTTCCCCTCTCCGCAGAAGGCGAAACAATGGACACCTCCTGAGCTGATCCTGTACCCCAGTCCTTCCCACCCCATTTCTACAAGTTCTAACACTGTGACTTTGTATAAAATTATTGAAAACTGGAGCTCTGCTCTGTCCTTCCACAGAGCCTGCAGAAGGACATCAGAGTGCATTGTAAAGCCTTTATTGGGAGGAATGCTTAGAACACCTGCTAGTGCCAGAAGAATGGGAGTTAAGGGGTGGGCCTCAGAGGAGGAGGAGGCCAGGGAGGTGGGGAAGGTCACATGCCATTGGTTGAGTCCTGGGACCCCCACAGTCAGAGCTACTGAGACGGCAGGGCCCACAACGGCAGCTGAGGGCCACAGGGAAGGAGACTATGGGGTCTACACCAGGTGGGCAGCCAGGGAGACGGACAGATGCGAAGCGCAGCTCCCGGTAGGTGCACACTGGCTGAGGCACAGGAGGCAAAGCAGCCGGCAGTACTCGAACCTGAGTGCAGGGTGGAGAGAGCCCTTATCTGAGTGTCCCGCCCTCCATTCTAGGCGGAATGCCCCCCAGTGGCTACGATCTCCCCACCCAGGAGCCATCTCCCTGTACCCCACTGCCACCACCTGTCCTGAGCCTAGCTGAGATAGCAGCACTTTAGGTCGGAAGTGATGTCCCTCCCCATTCGGTCAGCTCACCATGCTAGGACAGTAGCCGGCACAGATGCTGGTGGTGAAGGTGATGCAGACTGGGCAGAACTCATTCTCTGCAGCCAGGGTTGCGTTGACAGGCCGGCACAGTGGCCGAAGGAGACCCCTGGAGGCCCACACCACACTTGGGCTCAGCAGCAGCCACAGCAGCAGCCCCTGGGACATAGCCAGTGTCTCACTCTAATCGTGACCTGGTTTTTCCATCCCAGGTTCTGGACTCCCTCAGTATAATAGAAACTGTCCTTCAAGATCCATCACCGGCCGTCAAATCTATTTCTCTCGTGCTTGAAGTCCACCAGCTAGGAACCCCCCCTCTTCTATCCCCCCTCCAACCCCGGGTCCCAAGGCTGTCCATCTATGGGTCTGGTGGAATTGGGAAGTACCCTGGGCCTACCATCTTACCTGGAGCCTCTCCATTCTTGATGCCTTCCCTACCTTGGGCACCTGGCTTTATACCTGCGGGTTGTGGGGGTGGCAAGGCCACTAAGCAGAGGCTACAGCTTGGGTAACCTAGACACTAATCTCTTTGGGGGCGAGACACAGACAAGGTCAGGAAAGCCAGGGACCAGCTCCAGTGTCTCAGAGAATTGGCCTCACACTCAACCCAGGTGTCTGGGCTTAGCTGACGTGGGAAGCACGGGAAACAGGGTGAAGGGGAGGACTCTGCAGGCTGCTAGCTATACCCTCAGGACGCTGGAGTAAACCTCAATCAGGCCCACTCAGAAGGTTAGGTACAACTAAATAGGAGGCCACTGCTTAAGCGTTAGGACCTCCAAATTTGCTTTCAGTCTAACCAGAGGTGGAGCCCCGCCCTTCTCCCAGCCCCCTAATCAGGATGCCTGGATTGGGTCCAAAAATAGGTGTGGTTTCAGCTATAAAACTTCTTGATCAGTAAATTTCGCCTGGAGGAACCTCTGGAAGTAAGGGGTGTGTCCGGGTTGGCCCGCCCACAAATCCAATGCTGGAGTTTGCGTGGTGGGTGGGCTTCACACGCTCACACCAGCTCCGCCCTGGCACTCCCATAGCGAGAATTCTCAGTGCAGTAGGCCTTGGGTACACTGTAGAGGCCTGTCACTGGCTTCCTATGGGGGCCGCTCCAGCGTGCGTCTACTGGGCAAAAGCGGTCCATCCCACGGAGCGGGTGCACCAAGGGTCCGTAGGACTCTCGGGTCAGAGACAGGGCTCCTAGATACGGCACGACCGGTTGCGACGGGCGCGCACGAGCTGGGCGCACCCTCGGTGAACTTTCCAGCTCATGGTGGGATGCCTTCTTTGGCCAGCTCTGGCCCATCACCGGTTTCGGGTGGGGATATCCAGACAAGATCCTGTGGGCGGGGCAGCAGGTGAGTAGGTCCCAGAGCAGCAGAGTTCGGATTCCAGGGGACTCAAGGGCTTAGAAATGGTTTGTTGCTGCCTTGGAAGAGGCTCTGAGGAGCTGAAGAGTTCAGCTTGGGTCAGTTCTGTGGTCTCTGCATACGCAGTTGGAACGGCCAAGGAGAGGGGCTTGTTCACCAGCACCTGCTGGGCGCAGGCTCACCTTGTGAAGTCACGGGCGGAAGTGGTCAGATAGGGTTGGAGCCGATCTAGGGCGCCCATTTTGTTCACTGTGAAGGGTTGGCCAGCCATCTCGGGGTTCCTCGTCCAGGGGATGAGGGCCTGAGGAACAATGGAAAAGGAAGTGAACAAGAAAGACTGCTGTGTTCAAAGCCCTTCCCCACCCTCACACAAGTCATAGTGCCTCAAACCCTGCACCCCATCCAAACACTTTTTTTGGGGAGGGGGGTTTCGAGACAGGGTTTCTCTGTGTAGCCCTGGCTGTCCTGGAACTCACTCTGTAGACCACGCTGCCTCGAACTCAGAAATCCATGTGCCTCTGCCTCCCAAGCGCTGGGATGAAAGGCATGCGCTACCACTGCCTGGCTCCATCCAAACACTTAGTGGCCAAGAAACCAAACAACAACTGCAGCCACATCCCTTTCTAGTTTCCCTCCTAATCAAAACAGTTACCCCGATTCTGGTTATTAAGTACATCTTGGATGACAATTCTACCTGACTGCTTCTTGCTTGAGTAAACCTATCATCTGCTAACCCAAACGTCTCAGAGTATTGTAGTGCAGCTCTGGGGAGCAACTAACTAGCTTAGTTCACTGCACCAGCAGCCCACAGCTTCAAGAAGCAACTTCCAAGCCTTCCAGCTCTCTTCCCCACAGTTCAATACTCAGTACCCTGATCCCCGCTCCAGTACCTTCTAGCTACCCTGTAGAATGCAAGCTTCCTTCAGTGTAGAGGCTCAGTCTGCTCCCTAGACAGCCCAGGCTCCTTCCTTCAGTGCCCGTGTAGCCCACTCTACCTGAGAAGGTCCCCCACGATGGTGGTCAATAAACTCCAGGGGCTGGGGCTCCGCAAAGAGGGGGGCACTCTGATCCAGATCTGGCAAACCCTTGTACTGTGCCTTCATCTCGCTGACCTGGTATTTTGTGATCAGAGGGACACCCCGTCCCTCATGTCTTCTTAGCTACAAGAAGAAGACCAAAGATTCAAGGTGAGGGAGCAGGGGCTCCAGTGACCAACCCTCCCTCCGCCAGATTGCTGGATCCCAGAACCCTACCTTTTCTGCCAAAGACTTGATGCCAAGTGTCCGCCTGGGGTCCTCATGCTCTGGTGCCTTGGGCTGAGCACAGGGGCCACCACGTGCCTTGGGGGTGTGTGCTGAGCCTGAAGTGGTTTCCCATCTGCTGATGACTTCGTCGAAAGCCCAGATGTGTGGGTCCTGCTTCGAGACTTCAGGCAGGGGTGCCTTGCCCGTAGATTGAGAAGGCGTGTAGATCAGCCAAAAGACACCCCCCCCAAAAAAAATCCCTTTTCCTTCCTCCAACTCGTGATATCTAGGCTCCCAGACCCCTCCACCTTCAGACAGGAACCTAACCCTGGTCCTCTTTCCTCCTGGCACACAAGTTTGTGAACTGCCCCCTTTCCCTACAACTCACCCTCCACCCTCTCACCTGGAGAGTAGGCGGAAGAAAGGACACTGGTGGGATCCTGTGGTGGGCGACCCCGCTGCTGGTCAGATGCCAGCTGGGCCAGGTTCCAAGCACCTCAGTTTCAGAAATGGGGGACCAAGGGGGCCCATATCGCAGAGCTAGGGTCCGACCTGCCATGTCCTCACCCTCTCTGGGCAGCCAAGAAACCGGCTTGTTGTGGCCGTCGCCCCTGGTAACAGAACCTGCCCACTCTGGACCCAGCCAATGGCGTGTGGAGAGTTAGGGGAACCCCAACTAGGACTTTTAGAGAGGAGGCTCGAAAGACCCGAAAGGAAACAGAAAAGTAGGGAAGGGTGGAGACTCCCAACAGAGGAGGCGAAAGGAAACAGGAGGTCAGGGGAGAGAACACAGCAGACACAGAGACAGGCTGCTTCGGGGAGAGGAACTAACGGCCCCTTTCCCATCGGGCCCCTGGCTCTTGGGTTGCCAGGCCTGCCCACCTCAGGGTAACAGTTTCCAGACAGCTCTTTTCCATGAAGGCTGAGTGTCCTCAGTACAGCCTGCCTTTCATTTGGTTGAAAACTTCCACCTGGGTATGGGGGCTGGGGAGACTGAGGGAAAGAAATACACCAGGAAACACTTAGAAAAACTGGGTGGGGGAGGCATGGGCTCCTCACTCACAGAAAAAGAGATGAGTGGGAGGTGGTTAGAGGGTGGGAACAGGGCCACCCTCAGAGCATCAGGGGTGGATTCTGCCTGGCAAAGCGGTCCAGGTTCACACAGGGTGGGAGAAGCTGGTCTTTATACACCCTCCTGGGGTGCCATAGACCTGTTTCTCCAACACTAGGGAGGCTGATGCTGAAGAGTTAGGAGTCTAGCCTGATCTACTCTAGAGAGAGAGACCCTGTCTCCCAACTGTGGTTGCACACACCTGGGATCCCAGCACTCAAGAGATTAAGGTCGGGGCTGGAGTAAATGGATCAGCAGTTCTCCACACCCACCCGGTGCCTCACAGTCATCTTTAACTCCAGGCCCAAGGGGATTCAATATTTTTGTGGTTGCTGCAGACACCCATGCATGAAGACATCCATGCATGCAGGCAAAACGCTCGATACGCATAAAATTAAAGACATTTTTTTAAAAAGAGAAAAGATTAAGGTCATCCTCAGCAACATTCCAGCTTTAGGCCAGCTTGAGCTTTGTGAGAATATGTCCCAAAGCATTAAAAAGATGGTGATGGTAGGGTTGTGACTCAGATGATGGATTACCTGCCTAGCATGCAGGCAGCCCTGGATTCCATCCCCAGCACTGCATACATTTCAATGCCAGCATTTGGGAGGCAGAAGCAGAAGATAAACTCAAGGCCAAGCCACGAGGTGGTGATGTATGTCTTTAATCCCAGCATTAGGGAGGCGGAGACAGGCAGATCTCTGAGTTCGAGGCCAGCCTGGTCTACAGAGTGGGTTCCAGGACAGCCAGGGCTACACAGAGAAACCCTGACTTGGAAAAGAAAAAAGAAAAAGAAACAGAAAGTTCAAGGTCTGCCCTCCAATGAGCTGCATGAGGAGACTCTGTCTCCAAATCAGAACTGAACAAAAAAGACTAGGGCTTCTGGATGTGAGGTATCCATGCTGGCTTGAGCTCCCTGGGTGGTTGGGCTCACTGCTCAAATCAGGATGTTGTATTCCTAGGCAACGCTTGTGCGCCTTGGCCAGGTCAGACTTCTCCAGTAAACCTAGGCTCCCGGGGGAATTCACTGCCTTTCCCTATCCCATCCTCGAGGTTCTGGGGCCAGTTGCTTCCATTGTTTTCCCACCTGACCCATTTGCCCTTGCCCCAGACAGAACAGTTTAAGTATGTAGCCCAGGCTGCTCTGGACTTCCAGGCAATCTTCTGTCCGCAGCCTCTCAAGTACTAGGATTATAGGTACATATCACAACACCTGGTCCCAGGCCTTTTATTTTATTTTTTCAGATAGATTCTCATATAGACAAGGCTCGCTTCAAACTCCCTATGTAGCTAAGGATGGCCATGAACTCCTTCCTGATCCACCTGCTTTTCCTTGCAGGTGAGAAGCACCATGCATGGTTTATGATGTGGTGCTCAGGATAGAGCCCAAGTCTGCGTGCGTGCTAGGCAACCAGAAACAGCCTACCGACTGAGGCCTAGCCTGGGCTCATACGTCCCTTTTTCACACGTTCTTTCCTCGTCCCTCTTGCCAGCGTGAGCCAGGGTCCTCTGATGTTAAAATGGTTGCCAGAGTCATATAGTAGGTCTGATAAACAGTAGATAGTAAACATTGGCTATTATTATTAATCTCAAGTTCCTCTGGGAGAACTCCTATTCATCGCTTGAAACCTCATTTGGTTTCATCATACATTCCACACGGACTAAGATTTGATTCTTTGGTTATTTCAGTTCCTAGTCAGAAGGCACTGTAGAGCAGCCCAGCCACTCCTGTGGTCCTTTCAGCTTCCAGCTTTTTTTTTTTCCCCCTCAATCTGGGCAGTCCCCAAGCCTGGACCTCAGGCCCGGCCTGTTCGGCTGAGGAGCGTGCAGACGCAAGCTGTGTCAATCCGAATCCAGCGCCAGCCCACTCGGCCCTGGGAGTCTGCAGTCAACGCCCGGACATAGGACTGCTTAGCCTTGCATTCTGAGAGCCAGTGCCTCCGATCCACGCCGCGACAACCCCCTCCGCCCACACCTGGGCCACCTTCCCCAGCGCTTTCGGCCTTGCAGCGTGTCTCGAAGAAGTACTGACGCAGAGGACTGCCACCTGCCGCAGGCACCTCGCCCAGCACCTCCACCTCGCGCCCACGCAAGTCCACAGCTGTCCGCCGGTCCGTCACCCAGCCACTCACTGCGTCGCACACTGCCAGCTCACCCCTGCGGCTTGCGGGCGCCGTCTCACTCACCCCGCGCCGGCTGCGGTTGGCTGGGGCCCCTGCCGGCTCTCCATATGCCCCGGCCTCCAGCAGGAACAGGAGAGGGGGCCCGGCAGGGGCGCCCCTTGACAGGGCCACTCGGGGAGACAAGAGGTCCCACTCAGGGGCCAGAATTGGGGGCAGGGTGGAGGATGGGGGGTGGGGCTCCATGGGGACTCTGGGGAGGAGGAAAAGGAAAAGGAGGAGAGAGCAGGAGTGGCGAGGGAGCATGGCTTGCACACCTGAAGATGAAGAAAAAGGCTGTGGTTACAGGAGAAGGAAGACACCTTAGTAACAGAAGTCAGGGACCCCTCCTCCTGCCCCACCCGAGGGCAGATGTCAGCTTGGCAGACTATGAGAGGACCGTAGGGGGTACCTTATGCTCTAGAACCTGGGGAACTCGTAACTTTTAGGTTAATAAGTATTCAGAGGCTGGGGAGATGGTTCAGTGGTTGAGAGCACTGACTGCTCTTCCGAAGGTCCTGAGTTCAATTCCCAGCAACCACATGGTGGTTCACAACCATCTGTAATGAGATCTGATGCCCTCTCCTGGTGTGTCTGAAGCCAACTACAGTGTACTCATGTAAAATAAATAATAAATCTTTTTTAAAAAATAATAAGTATTCAGTTAGTGTAAATAGGCAAAAATTGGGAGTGGTGATGCACACCTGTATCCTCAGCAACCAAGAGGCAGAGGCAGGAAGACGGCCACAAGTTTGAGGCCTGGCCCGTTTGCACAAGGTCCATGCCAGCCAGGGCTGTACAGTCAAACACAAGGAGAAATGCTTTCTACCGGGTCACACAGCCAGGAAGTGGTGTGGGTAAGATCTGAACACTGCACAATGCCACCGGGCCCTCGTGCTCCCAAAACCTTGATTTCCCTGAGTGTGGGACTGACTTGGCTGCTGGGAGATGGTGGGAGGGAGATGGATAGACTAGAACATTCTAGAAGCTGGGCTAGGACTGGAAAGCAGCAGGTGAATGAATACCAGACCTGTCAACAGCACCTCCACCTCCTCACTCTGGGACTGGGGGCCCCCAGGCTGTGTGGGGCCCCTGTGTAGGATACAGGTAGTCTCCTCCCTGACATCTCAGGAGAGGGAGGGGCAACCACCTGTGGGAGGAAGGAAGCCCGTTACATAGGCAGATGGGGGAAGGGCGTGACCTCTCCATAAAAAAACCACCCTTTCCAGAGTCTTTGAAAGTCTAGGGTACCCTGGAGTAGAGGCCCCGCCCACCTCCGGAGGGGGGGCCCCCTCCCTGTGCAGGTGACAGCTCTGGAGGGATGGGTAGCAGATGGGGGGGCAGCAGAGAGGAGGGGCAGATGAGGCAACTGGAAGAGATTACATCCCCTCCTCCCATTCCTCCACTAAACGCGGCGGGGGTGGGGCTGGCCTGGACACCCGGGTCCCCGCCGGCCCACGCTCTGGGTCCCTGAGGCTGCTTCCTGGAATGTTCGCTCCTCGCAGGACAGGCCAGGGCCCGCCCAAGACTCCGACTGCGCATACCTGGAGTGTCTGGCTGGCCAGGCTCCGAGGTGGGGGAATGGGAAGTGTTGAGTGTGATCAGTGGCAGAGGTTTACCACACCACTACAGGGAGTGTGGGTGCCCGCTGCCTCCTCCCTCAGACTGTGTCCAGGTCCACAGCTTTCTCCTTCCTCAGACCCAGGGGCCCAAGACCCCTGAACCATCCTCCCTCAGCGAGGGTGACCTGGTTCCCCAGATGCCTCCTCCTGCAGACTAAGTTTCTTGGACTCTAGACGCCTCCTCCCTCAGACCCACAGGTTTTAGGGTTGCGGCCCCTCCTCTAAGGTGCTCATAAATGGAGATTCCCTGCTTCCACATCCAGGAAAATTGGGCTGGGGATCCTCGCTCCTGAGTCGGTTGGAGGGGATCCGCTCCACCTCTGGGAGACTTCCGTCCTGCCTCAGTTTCCTCCGCCAAACCCCGCCCCTGTCGGCCCCGCCCCCGTCCCTCCCTACCCGGGGGCCGGGCGACCCGGACCGTGTAATCTGCCAGAGGAGGCGCGGAGCTCTTACCTGGGGCGCCCTTCTCTGCTCCCCGGCTGCCCCTGGCGCCGCTGCGGCTCCTCCTCCGGCTCGCTGGCAGCTCGGACGCCCGCTGCTCGCCGGCTGCTCGCCGTTTGCGCTTGGGAGGGCCTGGGTCTGGGAGGAGGCGGGGCGGCGCCCGACGGCGGAGGAGGGGCGGCGGATCCCGCCTAGCACGCGCGGGCCGGCACCTTGGAAGCCCGGCCTCGGCCACTTCAGCTCCAGAAGTCTAGACTGTAACCCTCCTCCATTAGACACTGGGGTCCACACCCCGCCCCTCCTCCCTCAGACCCGGGGGTCCAGGCTCCAGCCCTCCTCCTTCAGACTCGGGTCCAGACCCCCGTCCTCCTCCCTTAGACCCAGTGTTCAGAACCCCAGCCTTTCCCTTCAGACCCGGATAGGATACAGGCCTGGGATTGCTACGGTGTCTAGTGCAGGTTCCCACCCTCCGCTCCAGTCTGCCTTCCTGGGTCTCCCAGCCAGACATTAGCCAGCTGGACTTGTGCAATGATAAGGTTCAATGCCTGGAGACAGTGACTGTCCGGGCTCCCCCACATAGTCTTCTATTCTGGAATTTCTTGGCTGGGGACCAGGAAGTGTTGGGGTGGATAAGAAAACTTCAAGGTAATTACAGTGAGGAGACCATGATGGGCTTCAGAACTGTGACCTACCCAGCGAAACAGCTAGCTGTGACATGGGGGACAAAAACCCAGCCAGAGAGACAGAGCCCTAGCGGGAGGAAAACACTCCAGGGAGTGGACCTCAGAAAGAAAGGCAGGATGCTGGAGAGACCTCAAGCAGGGTGCCTCTGCAGCGGACGAGCGGGGCGGGCCCCTTGGGTGTCAGGGCCCTTGGCTCTGCCATGCCCCCACTGTGAACTCTAGTTCCCCTACCCCTGAGCTATATTTAGGAAGAAAGCTGACACTTGCCTTTGGGGGGGTCACCCAGAACCCATCCCCCCAACCTAAATATAGCATGGCAAAGTGGCAGGAAGGGTGTCCCCGGATTAGGGTGTTCCCCTCAAGGTGCCATCCCAGCCGGGGTGACTCAGACCCCATTCAGGTTGTTTACTGGAGGTGAGATGGGACACTTCCTAGTCTGGGTGCCCATTTGGGTCACCTCTCTGACCTTTCATTCTGACAAGGCCCATTCCTACCAAGGAACTCTAAGTCCAGTCTCTGGGCATCAAGGGAGAAATCATTAAAGAGAGGGAAATTCTGTCTCTTGTCTTGATCTCTGTCTCTCCCTCTCTTTATCTCTCTATCTCTCTGTTTCCCTGTCTCTCTTTCTGTATCTTTGTCTCTGTCTCTGCTGTCTCTCTGCTTCTCTGCCTCCCTCCCTGTCTCCCTCCCTCCTCCCCTCTTTGGGTCTCCCTGCTCTCTGAGCTCTGCTTTCCCGTCTGCCTAGCATCTGTCTTCTCTCCAGGGCACACTTCCCCCTCTACCCCCAGCACCTCTTCCCTGTAGTCTGTGATAGGGTCTGTGTTTTGGTCCCTGTGCAGATCCATCTCCATTTTTGTGATGGTGGGTCTGTTGGAGTGAAGTGCCCACCCTGAGATGCTGTTATGTCTGTCACCATCACACGCTGGCCATTGCCCCTCCTTCCTCTCTCTTGTACGGCCATATGGGTGGTGGAGAAGGCGGCTCCCCTGGAATCCTTTCCCTGATGGCTGATGGCTTGGATGGCTCAGAGGAAACGAGTCCTCCTGGCAGCCCCTCTGAGATGCTTCACCCTCAGGTCTTAAGCAAGAGTTCATATGACTAAAGCAGGTGATATCGTTATGAAAGATAACTCAACAGCAGGACCCGGTGAACAGGCTTTAATAAGTCGATACCCGTCAAATACCTTGAACTCTCGTTAGTGATTGTAACCTCTCCTGCTTCCCAACATGTCTCTCAGTCCCAGAAGACTCCAAAAGTGTTCTCCTGGAGTTTAGGGTGATAGTGTCCCCTCCAACGTCAGCTTCTTCCTCTAGTAGAGGCAGAGTCTTGCCAGATGTGGTGGCCCACCACGGCTTTAGTCCCAGCACTTGGGAGGCAGAGACAGGAGGAGCTCTGTGAATTCAAGGCCAGCCTGGTCTATGTAGTGAGTTCCAGGACAGCCAATACTACATAGAGGAACCCTGTTTCAAGGGATAAAAACAAAAGACACAGGACCAGTGGCCTCAGGCAATACCTGCACACCAGAAGTTGTGGGGGTGTCACAGGCAGGCCACCTGCCACCAGCTCTGGTCCTATGACGTGCTGGGTAACCTTGGGGGAAGCCACAGCACTCTACAGCCTTGGGCTTCTGTCCTAGGAAACACAGAGCACCTCCAGGAGTGTGGTGACCTTCCTTGGCTGTGAGGGACGCTGACGCCATGGCTTAGAGTCTGTTATGACTCAGAGAACAGAGAGGATGACCCTTGGGCTCCAGGTCCCGCCCTTCCCCCCCTCCCATCTCTCCTTCTTTCTGCATGTCTGACATCCATTACTGGGTGTCTGTCCGCATTATTGATTTCTTTCCCCACTCTGTCTCTTTTCCTTCCCTTCCCTCTTTCTCCCTCCCCTTCTCCTTCTGTTTCTTCCCTCCATCTTTCTCTCTTCTTCTAGATCTCCATCTCCTGCCACATCTTTTCCAAGTACCTGCTCTTCCCCTACTGTGTTTTCTTTCCTTGTGGCTCCAGCTTCTGAATCTCTGTACTCGGGCACGGGATGACATAGAAATGGGTCCCACCTGAGCAGGATAAGCAGACTACAATCCCACAGTCTTTCCAGGTGCTTGGGGCAGGGGGACCCAGGGAGACAGAGACTACCAGCTCTACAGTGCATAGCCCTCAGCAAGCTTGTTCAGTAGGCCACACACATCCACGTGCCCTTTGTAGTTAATTCTATCTGTGCTGTGACCCTGATCTACTGTTTAAAATGACCCCACGGCTCTATGGCCCTCACATACAGCCAAATTCAACCAACATTTCCACAGGACTCACAGTGATACAACCATGGTCCCATGAGACCGAAGAAGTCATCAGACTCAACTGTTAGGAGACTCATGTGGTCACATATCTCAGCTTTGCATGGCCTTAAAATGGTTCCAGCCCTATAACCCTGCACAACACAGAGAATTGTGGCTTGGAGTGTGTGTGTGTGTGTGTGGGGGGGTCTCTGTCCCTTTCTCTGAGTCTCTGCCTCTGTCTATCTTTTATACCCTTAACCCCTTTTTCCATCAGGACCCAGAGTGATCACATTCTGTCTGCTCAAGACTCCAGAGTTCACAGAATCTAAAATAACTTGAATTCTAGAAGAAACACGAATCCACACAATCTTCTGTGTATCTCCATATAACCTCTGTGTGTGACTCTGAACAGTGCTCCAGAGCCCTACAGGAGCCAACTTGGCCCTAGAGGACACAAAGCCCCATAACTACTTATCAAACACTTGAACGAGACCACACTCGCCCCCAGTGGGACCCTACATACACCTAGGAAGTCTCTTACAGTGCTACCCACAGGGCCCCTGGAGATCTGCACAGCTCTGCAACATTGCACAACCAATGGGGGAAGCCCTGGACACAACCCAAATCCTGGTCATTCATGTCACACGAGGTCCCCCTAGGAGCTCCCATGTGACATGCCTTCAGATTCAGACTCTGTACCCTTTCATTGCCACCTTAGTCCATAACCCAGCACCTGGCCCTGCTTTCCCTCTTCCCTCCCACCCCACTGCTTCCTGGAGACCTCAGCTGTCCCTCACACCTCGGTCACCATGTGTTTCCCAGCAGGGGGCCAGAGTGGTGGGAGGAGTTCAGGCACCTCAGAGTCCACCAGTCCCCCATTAGCCTTGCCCTCCAGAGTACCGCAGGGCTGTGTGTCCACATGGCTGTACATCCCTGCCTCTTCGCCCTCTGTCTCCCGGTGGTAAAAGTAGCTAAAGTTAGAGACAATGACAGGCACAGGCAGAGAGATGGTGAGCACACCCGCAATAGCGCACAGAGAGCCCACAATCTTGCCACCCACAGTGACAGGTGCCATGTCCCCATAGCCAACTGTGGTCATGGTGACCACTGCCCACCAAAAGGACTCTGGGATGCTGGTGAAATGGGTGTCCACCCGGTCCACTTCAGCAAAGTAGACTGCGCTGGAAAAGAGGACCACGCCAATGAAGAGGAAGAAGATGAGGAGACCTAGCTCACGCATAGAAGCCCGCAGTGTCTGACCCAAGATCTGTAGGCCCTTCGAATGCCTGGATAGCTTGAAGATGCGGAAAACACGCACCAATCGGATGACTCTTAGGATGGCCAGAGACATAGCTGGCTGGCCCACACCCCGCTGCCGGGCTAACTCTGTGCCCAGAGCCACGAAGTAAGGCAGGATGGCCACGAAGTCAATAAGGTTCATCACATTCTTGAAAAATACAGCTTTGCTTGGGCAGGCCACGAGACGCACCAGCAGCTCAAAGGAGAACCAGCAGATACACAGGGTCTCCACCACAAAGAATGGATCGTTGAAGGGCTGTCGGGGAGGAGCTCCTGGCAAGGGACTGGAGCCATTCAGCCGGGCGAGGAACTGCAGAGGGGACAGAGAGGGGTCAGGGAGCCAGGCCAGTACCTCTAGTCACTGTTTCAATATGAAAATAGCAGTATCACC
>JADRCD010199178.1:2374-30617 GCA_019843815.1 Montemys delectorum | reverse complement strand
TGTGTGTGTGTGTGTGTGTGTGTGTGTGTGTCTATGTGTCTGTGTGATGTTTGTCTGTCTATCTATCATGGCATTGGATTGACATCCACAGCCTCATGTATGATAGGCATGTGCCCTACAGGTGAGCAGTTTTTAAACTTTGAGACGGGGTCTTAGTAAGTTGCTTAGGCTAACCTTGAACTATGTGTGTGTGTGAGTGTGTACACGAGTGTGTGTGCATGTGTGTGTGCTTGAGTATGTGACCATGCACACATGTGTGAGTGTATATGTGTGTGTGCACATGTGTGAGAGTGTATGTATACACACATGTGTTTGTGGATATGTGCATGCCTGTGTGCATGTAGAGAGGCCTGAGAAAGAAATCAAGCATACTGCTCCATGACTCTCCATTTCATTCCTTTGATCCAAGTTTCCCATTGAACTTTGAGCTAGGCTGTTGACCAGCAAACCCCAGCCCCAGCAATGCAGGGAGTGCGGCAGGCAAGCCTCCAACCACACCTGTAGTTAGGTCATCAGGCTTGCATAGAAGGTGTTCTTGCCTACTGAGTCATCTCTCTAGCCAGGCCTTGGTTCTTTATCCTCCTGCCTCAGCTTCATATAAGTACCTGGAATTATAGGTCTGATCCATCAGGCCTGAGCAAAAGCTAATTTCCAGAAAAATAATTCTTAATAGGAAAGGACATACATCATATGGAAAGAAAGGAATACAATTTTTGGATTTTAATGGCAAGCATTTTACTTAGTAATGATTTGGGTTTTCCATACTTTGGGGGGCAGAATGCCTCTGGAAGCATTCGTAACTGGGATGGTAAACACAAGGCAGGCCCTCCCACCATCCCAGGAGCAGCCACCAGGGGGCAGCATGTCTCCCACCTGCTGGTCTGCTAATCAGCATCCCTGCTGTTCCAACCCTGTGCACCACAGGGCAGCCATGTTCTTTCTATCGATTTCTCCCCAGGCCCTGGATTTGGATGAGCCTAATCAGTGGTGTGGTCTTCAGCTCTTGCTTCTTGATTTGTCAGGAGAGTGAGTTATCCGAGCTGCCATTCTCTGTGATTTGTAGGTGGGAGAACTTGGCTGCACTGCTGTGACCTTTTCAATATTCTGTTATTAGAGGGGCTGGCCATTTCAACTTCCTCCTGAACAGAACATCTTCAGAGTGTGCAGAAGAGGAGGAATGGCCAGTTAGTCAGAGCACTGAAAGCTGAAAAGGTTGCTGTGGGGTGGGCGCTGATGGCCACCATCTGCCTTGACATCCTACTAGCTGCAAGGACTCCTGACCCCCAGGGTTCCATGGGACCCAACAAAGCCATGGATTCAGTCCTCAGTGCAGCCTCATGACTCCTCAATTCACACTGCCGTGTAAACAGGCAGCCTAGGGGACTCACTACGGCCCGCCAGGTCCCATGCCGACCCTCAGTTTCCTTGCTGACCCCTCGCTTGCCATTAACTTCCCTATCACTTCTGGGGCTCCAGCCACAGTGACCTTCATCTGCTGCCGTGGACTTGCAGGCTCCTCCCAGTCCCAGGGCCTTTGCACACGCTAAGCTTTGCCTAGAATCTCTTATTTCTCCAGACTTTTGGCCTGGCTGCCTTCCCTGCAGCACATAGCTTCCCAGGTCACCCCTGTCACCTTCCTAGAGGACAATGCCAAGGTGACAGGTGCTAGGTGAAACCCAGCACCTAGAATCTAGACTCACGGCAGTGATTCAAAGTATTAGCAAGTGACTCATACAGAAGTTTCTTCCTTTCTCTCTGTCTCTCTCTCTCTCTCTTTCCTTCTTTCCTTTTTTCTTATTTTCTTTCTCTTTATCTCCCTCTTTCTTTCTTTCTTTTTTCTTTTTTTGTCTGTTTTTATTCAAGACAGGGTTTCTCCAAATAACCTTGGCTGTCCTGGAACTCACTCTGTAGACCAGACTGACTTCGAACTCACACAGATCTGCCTGCCGCTGCCTCTTGAGAGCTGGGATTAAAGGTGTTTGCCACCACTGCCCGGCTTAGAAGTTTCTTACACACATGGTAGAGTAATAATCTACAACAGTGCAGCCATCTCCAGGATCCAAGTATTGAGCCCAGGCCTGCTTAGAAACTCCCCCTAACTGAGATTTGAGTGGGTGTCCCTACAAAGTAGAATGAAGATAAGTCCCACAGCCCTATCTGGTGATGTATGGGGTCACAGGTGCTATTTCTGGAACTGTGTGGAAGGTTTGGTCCAGAGGGTCTGCCTGCAGTCCAAAAGCACACACGAGAACAGCCACAGGCATGCTTCTCAGTTATCAAGGGATCTTTGAAAAGTATCCTGGGAAAGTTTATGTTTCTTCCATTCTAGTCAGACCCTGGGTCTTAGGGTACCCTAGGAAAGTCATTTCACCGCCACAGTGTGCAACATTGTTCTATCCCAGTCTACAGTGTGGAGGACCATTTAAACAGCTGCTGCATGTCCATGTTTCCTCTCCTTAGCTCTCCTGTGCCTCGAGGATGAAAGATGCTCAGAAGTGTTTGGAAGCAGTACTCCCCGCTGCTGTGGGGTTTTCTGCCTTCCACCACACCATGAGTTTAGAATCAAACGTCAGGAACGGAGAAAAGGAAATGAAAGGCAATGGTTTTAAAGAGCCAGCCAGCTCTGATCCTTGGGAGAGAACAAATCAAACTATCTCACCAGTGACAGGGATGTACCCGAATAGAAACCAAACGCAATTTCACATTCCCCTTTGCTGGTCAGGTGGAATGTTGTTATCTGTACAGTGTTATGGATAAACCCAAGCCCAACAAGCAGGATCAAGACACTACTTCCTGAGATCCGTAGGAGCCTTTATCCTGCCTTGCCAGCCTTGTCTGCTGGAGCACATTCCTTCCATCAGGGATTTGGAGTTTTGGCTCTGGCTCCTTGGTTGGAAGTGACTTTAAGCCTAGAGATGTGCTCCCTTGTAAGATCACCTTTGTTGACCTTTGAAGTTTTGGGCCATGTCACCTAGTCTTATACTAACAGTGTAATTATGGCAGAACACACATAGCAGGTAGTAGAAGCCCCACCTCTGAATGGTTTAGAGATTTGGTGAGTCTAGAGTCAGTCAGCTCATTTCCAATACAGTTTTTCAATACCTAGGCTCAGGTAAGCTTCCCCAGCTGGCATTAACCCACGCATACTATAGTCTACTGAGCGGATTCAAATACTCCCAGCGACTGTCCGTAACTGGGAATACCAAACTGTGTGTGCAAGTATTACCGAACTGTGGCAGCCATTCTGAATGCCAAGTTAACTACTTATTAGGCAGGTCTCACACACACACACACACACACACTGTAGAGCTGCGGGACTAAGGGCTGACACACACACTGAGTATGACACAGCAGGATGGTGTGAGGATTATGGTGCTACAAAAATGATGTAAATCTGGAGTTTTCTACAGCTTCCACAGTTGGCTTCCAGTATAAGAAACAGTGGGAACAGAGGGCACAGCTAACTCAGGGATGACTGTATTACCACATACCATTACCTGAAGGAGAAAGTACCATATGTACAATACACTTAAGCTCTCTCGCACCCCAGCCTGGAAGCCTCTCCTCTCAGCTGTTTCTCTAGCATGTGTCACCATACCTGGATCTCTTGACATGGATTCAGCTTCAGGTCTACCTGCTTATAAGGCAAGCACTTTACCAACAGAGCCAGTTCCCCATTCCCCATCTGGCCCACTGGAATTGCTCTTTTTTACCAAGAGAAGATCACTTGGCATGCCAAGAGTTTTCTTGCAAAGGGGTATTTTCCAGCAGATGGATTCAGTTCTCATGGTGAGAAAAGCCAGTCTTGAGCCAAGATAGGTGGCCACCTCTGCTGGTGAGGGCATGAAGCTATAGAGGCTGGCTTCAGGATTGGCTTGGGTTCTGTACCTACTCATGGCCTGCCTCCAAAGCCATCCAAGGTTGCTCTTGCTGTGCTCCTGTTAATCTCTTTGGATCTTTCAAAGTTCAGGATTCAGTTGGCATTTAGACTTGGCTCAAGGGAGTCAAGCCTTGTAATAAAGCAAGGAGCTCATTATTCAATGGCTGCTCTTTGCAACGGTATATCTTGCTAATCACTGACGGCACATGGTCCTCTAGTTAATCACTGCCTGGACTCTCTGCTCTGTTGGCTCCTCACAGGACCTTGGCTAAGACTCACATGGAGTTGTCTAATGCCTAGCAGGGTCACAGAATTCTGCAACAGCAAGGGGACTGAGAGGAAGGCAGGCCAACCCTGAGACTATGCAGAACGGAGGGAGGATACCCAGCAGGAAGTTGGCTTTGAGTCCAATGAGATCAGAATTCCAGGACATGGCATACAGCCTACCCAGCCTCTTCATTCCCTGACCTACTTTGTTCTCTGTAAGATTTCAGTGTAAGGCAGGCTCCATCCTGACAGGTGGGACCCTGTTATATGGTGTGTGTTTAGAAACCTCAGCCAGTACTCTAGGGCCAAACCCTTGCGATATTTATTTTTTCTGTTTCAAATCTGTCATTGAGTCATTTGCCATCACCAGGGCTTAGATCAATTAACCTGGAAGAGTTCCACAGCTGAGACATTCCTGGTGGTGGAAAAACCACAGGCCAGAGTCAGTGAGATGGCTCAGTGATTAAAAGAATTTCCTGCCAAACTTGAGCTCCATCCCTGGGATCCACATGGTAGAGGAAGAGAAGGAACTCTCATAAGTTATATTCCATCTTATACACATACACACACACACACACACACACACACACACACACACACCCCACACACTGTGGTATGCACATGTGCATATGTATATGTACACACACAAATAAATAAAAATGTGACATAAATTTAAAGATACACCCAGTTAACTTTTTTTTTTAAAGATAGAGTTTTCACTATTCCAGAATGGTATCAAACTCACTCTGTAGCTGAAGAGGACCTTGAACTTATTTATCTTCCTGTCTCTGTTTCCCTAGTGATGAGATTATAGGCATGTAGCACCTTGCCTGGTTTATGCAGTTCTGGTATTCAAACCGAAGGGTTTGTGCATGGTGGGAAGTACTTTACCAACTACATCCTCAGGATAGTCAAGTTTTGATGCTCCTTCACCTAGCCGAGGTCACCATCCTCCCTTTCCTGGAAGCTTTCTGGTCACTCCAACTTTGACTGTTGGAGAATCTTTTGATTTGGTACTGGGCATATAGTCAGAGTTTGATATTCTTGATTATGTCCTGACTCAGGGGTTCTCCGGGGCAGAGGAGGAACCAGATGCTGCCCTGTGTTCCCAGCTGAGAGGCTCAGGGCACAGCAAAGTACATAGGATGATAGTGGCAGAAGCCAGAGTTAGGATGCTGAGCAGTGAGGGACACTCAGAGGAAGCGAAGACCTGAAGCAGCTCAGAAGAGAAAAAGGCAGGATATGATCACAGCCAGTCAGCATGACTGTGGTATGCGTGCCCCTCATTTCCAGGGCAGAGGTGCAGAGAAGAGTCCTAGGATGTCTGGTCTGCAGGCAGCCCCAGGCTTGGCCTCTCTTGCCCTTCAATTCTGTATGTGCCCTCTGAGATGAAATGGTGCTAGAAGAGGCAAGAGCCGGAGATGGGAACTGCTGCCCACGATGTGAGCAAGGGGCTCAGAGTGGCCCCATGATCAGAGAGGAGGTGGTCGTTGATGGCTCATCTTTCTGTAAAAGACATGGGAGCCTTTGTACTCACAGACAAGCACCAGAGGAACATGGAAGGTTAAGAATACAGAGTTGTTCCTTCAAGGAAAGGAACACAATACCTGTTACCTGCCCAGAAGGCTGGGAGCGGATGTGCTTTCTAGCCTAGTGACCTTTGCTCTATGTGGCCAGAACTTTTCTGGCACCAGATCCTCCCCCCAGACCATGACTGCAATTTTGATTTTCTCCGTTAGCCTGTAGACCCTACCTTTACGGACTTTACAAAGAGTTTCAGTATAGTCATGCCTACTCTGTATTTAGCTTACTTTGTTCCTCGAGTATATCTATGCATGCTTTTCACCAAATGGTGCTGGGCTTAAATATGCGTAAAAGAAATGACTTGGGGTCAGACTCCAGAAGTTTGAACCAACACCAGCTACTGAGTTGTGTTGAACTGAACTGCTTTCCTGCCTCCTGTGGATAGTCTCTCTGCAGTCTTAATGGGCTTCAGAGGCCCCTGCAAATTATTACCCTGACAGGGTTAGGAATCACTTAGGAGGGTTGTAGAGTACACTTCAGGGTGTGTCTGTGAAGACCTTTCTAGGAGAGAAATAATCAAGTACAGAAGGCCCATCCTCAATATGGGTGGCATCATTTTGCAGGCTAGGGGTCCAGATGGACTAAAAGGGGAAAGGCAGAGTAAGCCAGAAAATGTTGGCATTCTCTCTCTCTCTCTCTCTCTCTCTCTCTCTCTCTCTCTCTCTCTCTCTCTCTCTCTCTGTGTGTGTGTGTGTGTGTGTGTGTGTGTGTGTGTTTCTTAGGTACCATGATGTGGCTTCTCTACTCCATCTCTTCTCTGCTATGATGGACTCAAGCCTTTGAAATGGTGAGCCCAAAGACTCACCATTTTTTTCTCTTATATTTTGATTTCTTGGGTATTAAGTCACAGTAAGGGGACTGCATGGGAGTCATAGGAACAGGAGAGAAGAAAGGGGAGTTCAGAGGAAGAGGGAAGCTACAGGCTAAGTTAGTTCATGGCAAGAGTTGATCTGTCTTAAGATTCCAGCACTAGGTACCAATTTGGGTTGGGGCATAGACATGGTTAAACACCTTTCCCATCCCAGAACAGGCTCGGCTCTCTGGATGCCTGGTAGCCATTAGGCAGTGTTGTCAGACTGGATCCTAGGGTACTCAGGGGGAACACTTCCACACACCCATGAGGACCAGCCTGGGCAGTAAGAGGGACTGGTCTACGCAGACTAGGCACACACTAGGCACACACTTCAGAGATGTGATAAGCTCAGATTGCCTGCATTTCTGGGGGCTACCCATGAATTCCATCAGGGCATCTGTTTCTGAGGACATTCTCCAGAAGGTTCTCATGAAATTTAAAGTCACAACTAGTGTCCCTGAAGCCTTCATTGGTCAAAGAAGAAACATGAGGGAAGAGAGCCTTGGGGCTGGGCAAGTGTGGGGTTGTGTCTTGTGACAGTGCAGACCTATCTGGGAAGGAAGAAGCTGCTGTTGTCCCCACAGCTGGACTTGCCCCTCATCCTCAAGGCACAAGCACCCACTGGGGGAAAATGGCCTCCATATTTATGTGAAGATCATGCATGGTAGCTGATTCATGTACGGTCTACTAGCTGGAAAGCAGGGAAACACCTGCTACCACCACCTTGGTTCTCAGTGTTATAGGTGAAGACACCAACAGCCATCATTGGGCACTGTCTGTTATAGGGCCCTCATTAAATAAACTGATACCAGGCAGGAACAATATCAAGGTACCAGGAGTGTCTACTGAAGCTAACTTCCCTCCACAATACACAAGGCAATCCGGTGGCCTCTACTCATAATCTCCTCCTCCCAGGAAAGAGAAACCATCTATTCATCACCTGGGCAGAGAGCCTAGGTGGTAGAATGCTCACCCTTTGATGATAGAAATTGCTTCCAGAAGGGAGGGTTGAAAGCTCACAACTCACAGGCAGGGTGTTAGAAATGCGCACACCTTTAATCCCAGAACTTGGGAGGCAGAGGCAGGCGGACTTCTGAGTTCGAGGCCAGCCTGGTCTACAGAGTGAGTTCCAGGACAGCCAGGGCTATACAGAGAAACCTTGTCTCGAAAAAAAACCAACCAACCAACCAACCAACCAACCAAACAAACAAACAAACAAACAAAAAGTACCGAAACAAACACAAAAAGAAATCAGCCTTCTTGTCACTCAACACCAGGAACAACATCTGAGCTGCCCACACACCTCCTCCGACATCCAGACAGAGGGCTTGCAGTTTTGAAGGCCCTTCTCCTTTTTCTTATCCTAGAAAGGAGATTGCTTTAGGCAGGGTTTAAAGTCCACGAGGGGGATGTTTCTGTCTGTGGTGGTTTGGATGAGAATAGCCGCCCCAGGCTCATACCTTTGAATGCTCAGTCCTCAGCTGGTAGAACTGTTTGGGAGGGATTAGGAGGGGTGGCCTTGTTGGAGGAGGTGTGTTACTTGGAGTGGGCTTTAAGATTTCAAAAGATGTGCACCATTCCCAGTGAGCCTTCTCTGTATCCTGCTTGTGGATCACGATGTAAGCTATCAGCTGTCACTGTCACCTTTGTCGCCTTTGTTCTTCTATCATGTACTCTAATCCTGTGAAAGCCTAAGTCCTAAATCCAACACTCTTTTATAAGTTACCTTGGTCACAGTGTTTAATCATGGCCATTAAAAAAACACTAAGACTCTTGCACAGGATAAAGTTTCTAGGCTACAATGTCCTCTTAGCCTGGAACCCCTAGGAATTCATCTGTGAATCAGGATCTTCCCCAATATGCAGTGACAGGAGAGAGAGAGAGAGAGCAAAAGACTCATCTCAGTGCCAGCTGGTGCTCGCTAGGTGTGGCCATGCTCTTGAACAGTCCCAGTCTGGACTGTGTCATTACTGAGTCCTTCTGGTCACTGTCTGCCAGGCCCCTAAGACACATTTACTAGAACCAGTAGGACTCCCAGTTCCAAGCTTGTGTGTGTGTGTGTGTGTGTGTGTGTGTGTGTGTGTGTGTGTGTCTTGGTTAAAAACCAATGAGGGCAGTCACAGAGATTCTGCTTCATTTTAGACTCATTTTAAGTGACACTCAGAGAAAGAACCATAAAACCTGGTTGTGCCAAAAGCAGGTGCTCCAGTAGCATCCTTTTTACAGGATGCGGCTTGGGACAAAGTCTGAACAGCCTTTGTGTCATTCAATGCCGGATAACCTATTTAGACCTCAGGAGGGCTTCAGATCTTTTCCTGATGAGGCTACCCAAATGGTTAGCTGGCACCTTCAACTTTAGGCTTTGGGGACTGAGAGAATCTTCTAGAGTGATAACTGCCTTGCAACAGCCCAGAGCAATAAAATGAACCCTGAACAACGATGCACACATGGGATCATCATACAATAATCTGTCTCTGGAGTAAGAGACCTACTGTGTGCAGACAAGAACAACCACTGTGTGATGCAAGTTGCAATATGCTGCTTCATGGCCAAGGGCATGCATGTGGTTTCAGCCTGCCACACTCACGGCCTTCTTGCTGGAACTCTACCAGCAGAGGTAGTATTCACGAGCCAGAGAGGGGAATGAACAAGACTGCAGCCAATGGCTTTGCTCAGAATAAAGTGGGCATTGTCTATAAGCAGGTCCTTAACAGGTTTGGATGCATGGCTGTGTGCAGAGCAACTGCTGTGTTTCATCCTCTCTGCTAGGGAACCCCTGACCATAACCTAGTGGGCGTTGTCCAGCATGGGAACATGGGTCCCTCCCCCTCCCCGCAGTGCATGATTCTCAGTGTGAATCTCTACCCCCAATAACATTCTTCTCTGTGTGGGAGCATTGATTAAAAACCTGTACAATGGGTGACTCGCTGTGTGCACACAGGCAGTTTCTTCAGCATTGAAACATTCCTTCCAAAAGGGAGGAGGAGGAGGACTCACGAGATTTAAGAGGTAAGCAAGTGTCACGTGCCTGGGGAAGCTGAAACTTGCAGGATTCATTAGGACTCCTCTTCAGAGTTACACAGAGAAAATAACTGCCATGTGATAGAGAAAGACTCTGACCAGGGGAGCTTCAGAGAAGGGATTCTTCTGCCCATCAAGCTGCCTGCAAGATGTGCAGAGAGCTCCAGGGTTGCCGCCATCAAGAGCTGTCACCTGTGTTGGGTGGGCCCTTCAGCGAGACAGCTGCTTTCCAGGTCGCCCTGCACTTGTGACCTCCCATCCACACGCCTGCAAGTAACCCCAGGAAAAGCTAATCGGTTCGCCAAGTTTTGGTGCACTTATCACGTCAGTGAGTAGTGGGCTGAGGAGATGTGTGTTTGTGTCTTCCCTGGAAAAGTTTCTCACTGAGCAACACAGGAGGGGCAGCCACATAGGGGCTTGCAGGAGCATCAGTGTAGAAAGAACGAGGGCAGGCTCATACCTCAGGAGGGCTTGTTTCCAAGTCTCTGCTCAGATTGAATTTTTCCCCATAGTAGCTATCCTCAGAAACACAAATATAAGGGAGACATCTCTTGTCTCATCTGACCTGAAATGAAAGTCCCATAGGAAAAGGAACCTTAACCCTCTTGTCAATCAAGGTTGTCCTGCCGTGAAGGGAAATTAGAAAGGGTTATTTCACAGGGCCTGGCAAAGCGATTTGGATCTGTCTCTAATGGGTCTTCCACTCTGTGCTGGCCAGTCCTTCCAACTGTGCACTAGGGTAGAGCCTTGACAAATGAGATTAGTGCCTTTGTATAAAGAGACAGTGTTGGGTGTGGGGGCACACATCTGTCTTCTCAGCATCCCGGAAGTGGAGCCAGGAGGACTGTGAACTTGAGGTTAGTCTGGGCTACATGCAGAGTTCAACCTCAGCAAGTTACATAGTGAGATTCAAAAATATCCAAACAAACCAAGAGAGATGAGACAGACTTACTCATATTTATCCCCCTCTTTGGATGAAGTGAGCAGTGATCCTAGCAAGAGAGCCCCCATGAGAGAGATGTCAGGATGACCAGCACTTCCATCATGGGCTTTCTGGTCTCCAAGACTGTGAGAACAAATGTCTTTAAAGTATTTGGTCGGTATTGTGTTTCAGTGGCCAGATGGACTGAGATGCCACTTATTTTAAAAAAAAAAAATTCAGGCTTATGACATGGGCCTCAATGGGGAAGTTTGGAATCCTAGCCTTTTAGAAGTGGATAGCAATGTGAGTGGCTATCAGACTTGCGCACCCACATGAAAATGGCTGGCTGAGGTCTGTGAGCACTTGCATTCCTAGTGGAAGGCACTCCCTGCAGAGTGAGGGAGCAGTGAGCTCCTCATCTGGTGGGGAGACATTTGCCCAAGAAACTCATGGTTTGAATGAAGACATTAGTGTGTAAAGTGCTATTCTGAAAAACCAGTGTGCCTGTGTGTGTTATATAAACACAAAGAAAAAACACCTATAAAGTTACATTCTATTATCTGCAGTTCCCTGTGATGGTAAATAACTTCTATTTTCTCCTTTGTGCTTTTCTGTATTTCCTAAAATTCTAGAAATAATACATAATACCTTTGTAATCAGGAAAACAACAATGAGAAGTAATAGCTGTGACTTTTAAAGACCCCCCAATCATGACTTTTCTCCCTAGACTGAAACAGCAAAGCCCTAGCCAACTTCTCATTGTCAGAACAGCTGGAACCTTGGAGAAAACAAGAAAGAAGCCAGGGGCAAAAGGGACTGGAGGGGCTTTAGGGGAGGTGCTACTGTGTGACAAAAAATGTCCTTTCTTATCCTTGCAACCGTTGGTTGTGGTTGGTTTATTAGAGGCAACTTCCCAGCATCCCTCCTTGTTTCAGCTTCTGATTCACACATGAGGTCTAGGCATAGACTGTGGGTGAATGAGATAAATGTGTTCTTCCCATACTGACATGATTTAAAGTGAGTGGATCCCTTGTGAGAAAAAAAAGTGGAGACAGACAGAAGAAAATATTACAGACATCTGAAAGAGCCATGGTGGGAGAGGACAGACATATTGCTTGTGTCAACTGATATCCAGACTTAAAAGAAATAGAGGCAGGTGCCATGTTTATTGACTGGAAGACGCTGTCCTGGCAAGACGCCAGTTCTCCCTGTCTTGACCCACAGATTCAATACAACAAAAATAAAATTTTCATCAGGGGTGTGTGTGTGTGTGTGTGTGTGTGTGTTGCTCTTGACATTTGGCTGTTACAACTTACAGGATTGTACAGAGTCTCATGGCAGCTGCAGTGTGCAGTATTCTCAAAGAGTATGAGCTTGCTGGGCAAAAATCACAACTTAGTGCAAACTCTGGAGAGGTAGGCTGTGCAGCTGGTGACTAGGCTAGCCCTGCTCCAGGCCCTTGCAAATGCAGACTTCATTATAGGGCAAGGAGGGTCTTGTAGATCTCTGGGGGAACAGATAGATTCTTAAAAATAAATGGTACCAGTGTGCTTTGGGATTTATCTAAAAGATAATGAGGCCAGTTCTTATGCCATCCAAAAGTTAAATTCAAGGAAGCTAAAAGTATAAACACAGGGGGCTGGAGAGATGACTCAATAATTTAGAGCACTGGCTGTTCTTCCAGAGGACCTAGGTTCAATTCCTAGCACCCGCATGGCAGCTCACAACTGTCTGTAACTTTAGTTCCAGGGAATCTGACACCCTGGATAAAACAAAATAAACCCTGTCTAAAGTTAAATGAAATGTGGATTCCATTTGTAGAAGGCAGTACAAGGGAGCTCTTAGATCCATTCTCCAAAGAAATGATTGAATTTGGTGAAACAGGGAACATGAAAGCAGATAAATGCCCAATCTTTTGAGCCCTCAATCACAACAACTGGCAAGGGTTAGAAACTGTCTTCAGGCCTCAAATCTACAATTTTCTTTGTTAAGTTTCTTTTGTCAGACATTTTGTCATAGTAATACAGGCAGACACTGCTAGTGAATGCCACTTCCTTTTGGAGGTGATAAAATATTTAAAATGGTGTATGCTGCTGATTGTATAACTCTGGATATATTAGCAGTGGTTGGTCTGCACATTTAAATGAGCAAATTGGGTATGTATGTGTGTATTAATGATACTATTGTGCCAAAAACTGGGTGGAAGAGTAGAACTGTGAAGCAGAGATGATGTAGAAAAACTCAGAGCCTTGGAGTCTGGCAAGGATTTATTTTGAAAGTCACAAAATCTACTAGCCATGTGGAAACAGACTGATAAATTCAAGTAGATTAAAAGTAAGTACTTCCCTTTGAAAGGAACCAAGACAGAGTGAAAAGTCAAGCTATCAGCAGAAGAATATGTATACAATAGTTATAATCAATAAGGAATAAATATCCAGAATATATAAAGAGTGACACCAATCAATAATAGTAAAAAACCACAACTTGATAGAAATAATGTGTACTTGGGCATAGGCACTTCACAGAAGTGGCAATCAAGATGGCCAATGAGCAAACATTCAGGATGCCTAGCCTTGTTTATAGTTAGGAAAATGCTCATTAAAACCACAATGAGAGAACTATCTCATAAACATGTGACCAGCAAAAATTAAACATGTTTAATGGTCACAAGAGCTCTTAAATATATCAAGTGTGGGTTAAGTGTGGTGGCATGCACCTTTATCCCATTACTTGGGAGGCAGAGCCAGGCAGATCTCTGTGAGATCTTAAGGCCAGCCTGGTCTACACAGCAAGTTAAAGGTCATCCAGGACTATATAGTGAGGCCCTCCCTGTGTCTCAAACAGGTAAACAAAGCCCTGCTGCCTCCAATATATAAAGTGTGTGAAGTTGCACACTCTGCTGTTGGCAAGAAGTGTTTTGAATGTGAACAGCCCCCCCACCCCCACCCCACAGGCTCAGGGGCTTGAACACTTGATCGAGAGCTCATGTTGGAGGGTGTGGAGCCATTAGGAGGTAGAGCCCTGTGGAGGCAGTGGGTCACTGGGGGCGGGCTTTGAGGCTTTGTAGTCAGGCCCAAAGTCCTCTGTTTCCTGCTTCCTATCTGAGGCCAAAATGTGAGCCCCATCTCATTCCCCTACTGCCGTGCCTTCTCCACCACAATGGACAGCTGTCTTCAAACCAAGAGCCATGTAAACTCCTCCTTCCTTAAATGGCCTTTGTGAAGAATTTTGTCTTAGTAATGAGAGGTTTAACTAGCACACAAGGTAAATCGGTCAACAAGTTTAGAGACACATATAGCATTATCCAGTTGGGTGAAATTAGCATCTTTCCAGAGATCCATCCTGAAGAAATAGTTGTACCGGTGTTTTCCAAGGCAGGGGCAAGAAAGATGGCAGCAGTGCTGCTTGGAATAGCCCCCAGTGGGGACAAGCCCAAATGCTGGCTGTCAGCGAAAGAATAGATACACCATGAAATGTTCCTATACGGGGAGCCAGGGTAATGGAAACGAACAAGCTCCAGCTATGCTCAGAGGGATGGTCTTCCAAACAAGATGCCAGGAGAAATAAAAGAAAGTCAGGCAAGAGCACCCACAGCACAGCTCTGCGGTGTTCAAAACCAAGAACCAGTAAAGCATCCCCAGACAGACACTGGCAAGAACAGAGGTCAGCCTGGGGTGGTAGTCACAGAGTCAGAAGGGAGTGTGGGCAATGCCTGGACTTTCAGTACCTCGAGGAAAGCCACTTGTGAGTCGGGGAGGGGTTCTTGAGTCCAGAAGAATGCAGAGGTGAACCTGTGGCGGAGGGTGTGGCTTTGGGGGTGCTCTTGTGACACCCAGGTGGAATCAGATGACTCTGATTCATGCATGACCTTGACAGTAGTGTGTGAATAACAGTTGGGGCTCTGTTCAAACAAGTTTTGCAGGCCCATCCTGAGTTTGCAACCATTGCATTTTTTTTTTAACTCTCCCTCTCCCTCTCCCCCCCCCCCCCGTATGTGTGTGTGTGTTTGAGATCACAGAGCATGAGTGGAAACTTAGGTCATGAGCTTGGGGCCAAGTGCTTTTGCCCATTAAGCCACCTCATGGGCTTCCACCATCTATCTTTGACTGTTGCCCTGACCGGGAAGAAAACTGACTGGTGTCCACTCCCTGTCCCTTCTCTGCCATCCTCCCCTCCCTGTGTGGTTGCTAAGAGCCAGGCCTAGAGTGTAGTAGTGAGTGAGACAGACCAGCTCCCTCCTTGGGTTCAGCAAGCTAATGGTGTGACCTTCAGACTCTATGACCACCAGACTCTGTGAACACCAGACTCTGTGAACTCCAGACTCTGTGAACACCAGACCAACCACACCTACCAATTACCAGTGTCAGAAAACACAGAGGAAAACCTAGAACTCTATGCTCCAGCTCCTTGAACCATACCTGGTCCTGGGCCCAGTGCATAAACCTTGGAAAGCAGCATGACCTTTTGCTCTTGTCTATAAAATATTAATTTTTTTGGATGGTTGTAAACACCCGGAGCTTCTGAGAGGGGAAGTTTGGTCACTGGGATTCCCTGTGTGATTGGTGCAGTAGCTTGGGTTTGAAATGGATGACCGTGAATTGCTTTTGTGACTTCATTGTTCCTTTCTGGATATTCAGGATGCCTGATAGGCACAAAGGTCAAGGTGGGAGTAATAGCCACGAGGTACCCAAGCTATATGTAAAGAGATTGCATTCTTCTGATGCCACAAAGAGAATGACTTTCAGCCTGAAACCCATTAGCTCTGAGTCTGTTTTCAGAATTTACAGCCTCCCTAGAGAATTTCCTTAGCCCTGGAGGGAACGAGGCAGGGTGGAGGACTTGGCCTATTACTTTAATGTGCTCCCATGTGGGAATGAGGTCAGATGGAGGTGTATGCTTCCATTCCTACATGTGTTCTCTTCCACGAGACCTTAAGAAAGGTGTAAGCAAGTGCTCAAAGCCAACCTGGGTGCCGTAAGAACACTGTGCCCACTGCAGCTGGAACAATGTCACCACACATGGTTCTCATCTTCCTCACAGGAGCCAACACAAGTCTCCTGGGGAATTCTGGCCATCCCTAGAATCAAACTCTCTGTGATATGTGTGTGTGTGTGTGTGTGTGTGTGTGTGTGTGTGTGTGTGTGTCTTAGTCTGTGGCCAGGCCACACCTTTCTTCTGCTTCCCTAATCTTGGCTTCCTTGTCCACAGTGGAAGGAAATCCTGAGACACTTAGAAACTAAGTTACAAATATGAGACTTTCCACAGTGATGTGGTCATGACCTAGAAAACAACAACAACAACAAAACCCTACTTATGAGCAGATTTAATTTGGCTCAGTCTGGAGGCACATAGTTCACGGTGCCAAGGAAAGCATGGTAGCAGAAGAGACTTGGTCCAGGCATCAGAGAGACAACGACATTCGAGCCAGACTTCTCACTTTTTATTAGGATCAGGGCTCCATTCCCATAGGTTGATGCTGTCCACGTTTTGGTGAGTTTTCTTTCCATCCCCAGTTAAATCTCGATGGGAACATCCTCTCAGACACACCCAAAGGTGTGTCTCACCAATCCTAGGCGCTTCCTAACCCAATCAAGTTGATAAGGGAAGCTGACCATCACAGTGCCCACTGTCCCATTTCACAGACTGAGAAACTGATGCTAAAAGAGGTCCTGTAACAGATCCAAGGAGCTTAGAAATGGAAAGCCTGGGTTTCTAGACAGCCCTGAGTACCAGCTCCCCATGGCCCTGTGTCAGCACCCCGGTCATGTGTGGAGGAGCTGTTTGTTTGTAGCTGCACACGGGCACATCTCCTGAAGCTGTTATCCCTGCCAGTACTTGCTTCACCAGTAAGAGGAACACTCAGGTGAACTGTGTAGACTCCAGGCTGGGCAAACTGGAGCGTCATTCACTTAACACAACTCCTCTCCCTACACAGATGCCTGCAGACAGCCTTGTTGAGGTGGGGCTGTGGCAGTGAGCTGAGCTCCTGCCCTGGTCACAGAGCGAGTAACAATAAACATTTTGTTGTTGTTGGTGATGAGTTCAAGTCTCCATGCATTCTTCCTAAGTGTAGCTCCCATTGAGCAGCCCCCAGCCCCTGAAACAAGCTAATGGAGATGTGGTGGTTTATCTTAATGCTCAACCTGAGAGATGAATCTCTTAGCTCACGCCTTTAAGTGCATCTGTGAAGGCTTTTCCAGAGAGGCCTAACTGACATGGAAAGACTCATTCTGAATATGGGCTACCCTGTCCATTGGTTTGGGCTCCTCCACTGACTAAAATGGAGAAGGGAATCAAGTGGCAGCATCCGTGTCTCTCTCTGCCTCCTGACTGCAGATGCTGCTTGTGTGTTCCCTGCCATGATGGATCTGCACAGCCCATATTCACACACACGGATGTTAGTGGGTCTGTCTTGGGGATTAAGATCAGGTTGTAAGCCATCTCAAAAGCCCCCTAAGTTGTTTTTGTCGGTCTTTTTCCTTTTCCTACAATAATGAGAAGAGTAATTCACACAAGAAAGGTGACTGGGGTCTGCACCTGTTTGTCACCATTATACAATTTAAACACCTGACAGATGCCTCTTCCAAGGTTAATAATGTGCACCCACATGTGACAACTGTATGTTTCTGAACTCATCTCCTCCTCCCACTGCAGGACTCTGGGAAGCAACTCATCTGTTTGGCTGTCACCCACTGTCATCCAGACTAGCTGAATCTGACACCAGTGCTGGGGTGGAGCTGCCCCATTCACCTGATGGGGCAGGGTGAGGACAGATGGTTCTACTCCTGCCCCCACTCCATTCTCACAGATGATGCTAAGGTCTGGGGAGCAGGGTGGTGAGTTACTGTCTACTTCCTGCTGGTGATGCTGGTTAAATCATTAAAGGTAGAACCAGAAGCTTGTGCCAGGCAGTAAATACTTCCAGTTAACTAAAGCCATGTTACTTGGCAGCTGCTTATTTTAGTCAAAAGTCATGAGAAAAGGTAGGAGAGAAAGTGGAATGGGGGAGGGGAGATAAAGGGGACAGAAGGCTTGATGGATGGTGGTCCCAGTGAAGGATGGTTATTCCATAGGCTTCTCTCACCCTGGCCACCTGCTTTGTCTGAAGTAGGTCCTTCATGCCTGAACAGTCTCCATTCACATTCGATTTCTTGGTCCATTTGGATGTCTCCATTGGCATAGGCTACTCCTCCCCAGCCAACCAAGGCCAGCTGGTTTTACCCAGCCCAGTCCTTCAAGCATCACCGACACACCTTCCTCTGTGTCTGTGTCCCCTCCCAACTTCTTCATAGATATGACAGAGACCAGAACCTGCTACGTTTGAGACAGGTGGAACCCATTTATTTGGGTACGTGGAAGGGAGTGGAACCTCTTCTGGAGGTTGTGTGCAGCCCTCTCCTAACCTCCTACCTCTCCTACTCCTACCTTTGGCTCTCTGAGATTCTCGGAGATACAAACTTCCAAGTAGAGTGTCAGAGGCAGGGGCAGAATGGGGCGGGAGAGAGAAAGGCTTTTTTTGAAGACTGTGTCCTTTCTAGGGTCAGGCAAAGATTCTTGTCAGATTAAAAAACCTTTGTCCCATTAAAGGCTATTTCCTTGGAAGGAGTTTTTCTCCAATTAACTTAATTCATGTATCAGTTCCTCTGACCAATGGCCCCAGGAGCCCTGGGAGGAGACACAGCGTCCCATGCTAGGCAGGTCACCTCAAACATTTGCTCAGTTAATTGGCCACTGCCTTGTTAAGTCTTCCTCAGTGGCCTCCAGGGTGCCTTCGGCTCCCTACCCATCCCTCATACCAGCTTCTCAGTCCCGGGATTCAAGACTGGAATCCTACTGTCTGTGAACCTGCAGCTTGCACTGGCCCTGGGCGTCTGGGGCACACAGTTGTGTTAGCACATGCCCAATTCTCTACCTGTTCCCTTTGTCATTCTTACCACCTTTATTTTCCTCTTGTGAGTTTTCTCCCCATTAATTATATCTATGTGTGCGCATCTGTGTATGGGTGTGCCCATGTGTGCAGGTGTCTGTGGAGACCAGGGATAGCAGATATCCCTGGATCCAGAGTTACAAGGAGGTTGTGGGCTGCCGCTGGGAACTGAACTCAGTCCTCTGTGATAGCAATGTGTGCCCTTAAGCACTCGCCATCTCTCTAGCCCCTTGTTTGAATGTTTAATGGCAATTTCAAATGGTGATTATTTGGGGGGGAACTGCAGTGTGCAGGCAGCTATTGGCAGAAAGCACCTGTCAGGCATGTTGGGGATGCCTGGGATCCTGTACCACTTCTCTACTCTCCCATGGACGCCTTCCTAGTGGATGGCAGGCTGTTCCAAGATGGGGTGGGGGGGGGGATGCAATGATCAGAGTCAATACTCCATCCAGGTTCTGGGTGGCAGTGGGTGAAGAGTCACACTCAGACTGAGACCCTCTAAGGCAGTAGAGGGCGTGACATAGAAGCACCCCAGCCAGGGGGTCAGGGGGCCTATAGGGTCTCCATCTGCCAAGTAGGCATAATGGAAGTCCTCATCCTGAAGAGTAAAATGTAATGAAGGAAATGAACTGCTTAGCACTGGACCTGGCAGTGAACACAGGCCTGTGACATCAGCTGTGGACCCTGTCCTCCATTCCCACCCAATCTCTAGTTTCTTATAAAAGGGATATGTGTAAAAATAAAAAATAGTTTGCTATAAGTGTGGGTGATTGTAATCAGAGTCAGAGAAGTCCTTATAGACTGGCCCCCGAGAAGAGGACCCCCTCTTCCCAGCACTCTGGATGGGCACGGGCAGGTGTGCCCCTGCTTCCTGCCAACTGTTCCTGTGCATTATGTCTTTGGCTGGCACTGCAGGGTATCCATGTTGCCCAGGGGTGGCCTTGACTTGTCTTTCCTATCGATCCTGTTGTCCAGAGGTCTTTTATGGAACCACAGCTATTTGCCCAGAGGGCCTCACGACTTTTTAAAATGCAAAGTTTGTGTCTTTACAATTGGCAGGGAAGTGTTTATGGAGACAGGCCTGGCACATAAACAAGACCTTCTTGCCATTAAACTCTAGCAGGGGTGTGGAGGCCAGTGTGAAAGAAGGAGACCAAAACAGGAAGAGACAGAGAGTTGCCCCTGAGAAATATGGGTGGGTGCACACCTTCCTGTGGGGGCAAGGCCTGCCCATCCTATCCTCATCTTGCTTGGCACTGGTGGGGACCCTTTACTCTGCAATGTGCTCATGCCACACAGTCACACGGAGACAGCCACTTTGAGTCAGAGAATGAATGTGATTAGTTTCATTGCCAAGACTGAATCAGGCAATGCTTAATGTCTGTGGAAGCCCAAATGGCTTCTTTCCTGTCCCGCTCAGGGGCGACTGTATCTAAGTGGCTTGGTGGAGGAGGAACACTAGGGTTGCTTATCGGAGCTGTCTGAGGGTTCTCCACTTGCTGCCACCCTGGTCATTTATCCTGTGTCTCCTGAGGTCCAGGTCAGGTCCTCTCTCCTGTGTGATGCACAGAGGAGAGACGACTGTCTAGAACCGCAGCCAGCTGCCAGCTCAGAAACAGAGCTGGTCACAGCCTGAGTTCCCTTGGCTTCTCAGTCAGATGTTAATGGATGGGAGGAGGTCATGAGTTGATGCCCAGAAAACATCTGTTAGTGAGAGTCTGGGAGCCTTGTGAATGGTGGGCTTGGTAGTGTCACTTGTGGCAGTGGCCTTTCTTAGTTCTGCATATGGTTTTATTCCATGTTGGGTTCTACTGTCTTGAAGGCTTACCTTCCACCTCTGAACAGAGTGATTCTTTGCCTCTCCTCCTCTCTCCAAAGCGTGAAAGCATGGCTCTCATACCTTCTCTCAGAGATGAACCATGCCGGTTCATGTGGAACTTTATGGCCAATAGTTCTGTCCATTCAACTGGTGTGCTCATTGCATGTTGTGGGCTAAGAAAGATGCACAACAACCCTGTTTTTTTCTCTTTATGACAAAATACAGTGAGGAAGAAAGGGCTAGTTGTGGTTCATAGTTCAGTGAGATGCATGCCACAGTGGAAGGGCATGTATGGTGTGGGAGGTGTGATATATTGCATCCTCAGGAAGGAGAGTGAGTGAGTGAGAGAGAGAGAGAGAGAGAGAGAGAGAGAGAGAGAGAGAGAGCGCGCAAGAGAGAGCAACTGGTGTTCAGCTTGTCTTTTCTTTCTCCCCCTTTTATTTGGTTTAGGACCAAATTTGGGTGGGAATGGAGGACAGGGTCCACATAGATACTGCTCACATCCAAGGCAGGCCTTCTTTGCCCAGTTGAACATCTGTAGGAACCCTGCAGACATCGGAGGTGTGTCTCCTAGGTGATTCTAAATCTAATCAAATTGGCAGAGAAGGCTGTAGGTCAGAATGAGGTTTTCTTCCACGTTACTCTCAATCTCAGCATGTTTCCTGGGGGCCACCCAGGATGAATAATGGGGGGGGGGCTGATCTTTGTGGAGGAAACTCCCAGTTAGAGGCTAAGCCTACCTGAGCTGCCTGGACACACCAGCAAAGGCTAGGAGGCAGGGTTTCCTGGATGCAACTGGAGATAACCAACAATGCTTGTTTAGAGCCAGCACTGGGTTCATTCTGGGTTACCGGGACAAAGGAAATGGAAACTTGCCTCCTTGGGCTCATGTAGACTACTTAGCATTCTTACCCAAGAAGAGTATGTGTATGCTCTGTCCTAGTCTGGTGGCCCACACTAGTTATCTCAGCACTTAAGAGGCTATAGCAGGAGGAGTGAGGTGAGGCCAACCTAGGTTACATAGCAAGACTTTGTCTAAAAATAATTGTGTATGACCTGTTGAAATTTCCATAAGCAAGTGTCTTCACTTGCATCCTATTGCTATGATAAACACCACAACCAAAAGCAGCTTGGGAGGAAAGGGTTCATTACATCTTGTAGCTTATGGTTCATCAGGGAAGGAGCTTGGAGGCAGGAACTGAAGCAGAGGCCATGAAGGAGCACAGCTTACTGGCTTGCTCCCCATGGCTTGCTCTGTCTACTTTCTTATAGAACCCCACTGCCCTGGAACCACTCACAGTGGGTTGAGCCATCCCACATCAACCATTGACAAAGAAAATGCCTCAAAGTTTGCCTCCAGGCTAATCTAATAGAGGCATTTCTCAGTTGAGGGTCCCTTGTTTCAGAAGACCCTAGCTTGTTCTCAAGTTGACAAAACATCAACCAGCACGGTGAGTGAGGGGGACTAAGTACACTTAGCTTCATACTTTTCCCTCTGAACTTTTGGTTAATTGTATGTGGAACAATTATTTAGACAGCTTCTTATTTTTAGCACCCACATGCTCGCCTTAAGGCTTGAGAGCTGTGGTTTTCTATTTGTCAGATTCTCTGGGGGGTGGATGAGTAGAGAAAGAATTCAGCAGTTAAGAGCACTTGATGCACTCGCAGATAACCAAGGTTTGGTTGTCAGCATTTACACTGAGTGGCTCTCAGATCTATATAACTCCAGCTCTAGGGGATCCAACACCCTCCTCTGGCCTCCACAGGTACTGCATCCATGTGGTACACACACACACACACACACACACATTCTTTGGGTTGTATCTCAATTGTTGAGGTTCCTGCTTCTGTTCCCCCTGCCCCAGGCAGGACCACAGAGGTGAGGCACTCTAAGAAACTTTGTCCATGTGAACATCCACTCTGTCATTTCCACACATGACCTCCATCTGTTGAGTTCAGAACTCTTAGACTAAAATCTCGTTGCTCAGAACCTTGAAGGCACTTTTTGTGGACGTACTGTTTTCAATGTTGGCCCTGGGCAAGGAGGCCCAGTAGGGCCACCAAGAGCCTGGGACACAGAACCAGATGGCTCTCCAGTCTCTTTTGCTGCATCCCTGTGGTTTTCTCTGGGCTTTGCTACCGCTAGTCACCAATGTGTTAACCCTTCCATGTCTGTTCGCCATGGCTACTCTCCTCTCGTACACTGTTTCTCAATTGACTCTTTATTGTTTCCTATGTATTATATTTAGGGAGAGGTTTTCTCTATTCTTTTTGGGAAGAATATTTCTCCATATTCTCCAACATGAGAATAAACATTCCCCTTCCCTCCTCGTGGTTAACCTGGCTCCTTTCAGCCTAAATGTATAAGGAACTTCTGTTGTTGGAGTTCCAGTTCTTCAGCTACTTCCCTTCTCCTCTCCTGCTTCCACTGACTTTGGCAATTGCTAGACCAAGTGGTAATCCCATCTCTCCTCTCTTCTCCGAGTTTGTGTTTACTTGCGCCAACAGCAGAATCCAGCTGTTGTCTAAAATGTGCTTCTGTTTCTTGGAGTAATTCCCTAACATGCTCCTCCTTCCACTGGCTGATGTGAGGGGTCTTCCGTACCATGCTGATGAAGCACAATTTCCTTTTACTCTTGTGCAGATTAGGTTTTTGTCAACTTGACACGAGGTAGAGTCAGGGAAGAAAGAGCCTCAATTGAGGAATTGCTTCCATCAGATTGGCCTGCAGGTAAGTCTGTAGGAATGATGATGATGATGATAAGGAGGAGGAGGAGGAAGAGGAGGAGGAGGAGGAGGAGGACGACGACGAGGAGGAGGAGGGTGATCTATTGATACCAAGACAGAACAAATGAAACTTCCTCTGCATGGACAGAAAGGAAAACCAACAAGCTCACTATCTGCATAAAAAAGACGATGCATCCTTGACCCCTCCTGGTACGTCTCTACCCCTACCCTGTGTTCCTTTGAGACATCTTTGGTAGAAGTATTTTTCCTTTTGTGACCTTGTAAGATACCTCTTCTTTGGTCCCTCCTTTTTGACCTGCATCTACCTATCAGGGAAGTTTCTGCCGTCAGGACATCGTGGCTTAGCTTCTAGGGATTCTAATGGCACTGGAAAAGCTATGGGGGAGCCAAAGAAACCTGGGTCTGTGTGAGCTTCACCACATTATCAGGTGGAGTTAGCAGGTCTACATAGACTTGAAGATCTCTGCCAATGCCCTCAACAAAGACCTTGGGTTTATTATATATCAAAGGAAATACGGACCTTTTCACTAATGTGGGAGTGAACTATGCAACATCTGAAAGACAGATAGAAACATGGGTGTGTGAGAGGAAGGAGAAGGTTACGGAGGGAGGGAAGGAGGAAGGAGACAGAGATAATGTGAGCCCATGAGTGCTAGCTCAGTAAGGCAGGGTGAGGGAGGGAGGCACTGACCCACACCCCAGAAGTGTCTGTCGGACTACTGAGGACCAGATGTTTAGGTCTCATCTTAGCCATCTTAAGAAGCGATGGTAGACAGAGTACAAGAGGAAGTGGAAGCTCCCCTAGGAAGACAGCTAAAGAGAGATGACTGACAGGTCCCTGGAGGAGCCCTTCTTCTTAGCTACACAGAGAAACACACAGCTCAGATATGCCTGCTTACAAAAGGATGTGGACAGAGTTCATTGCATCTGGCTGTTTTAATTACCTGCAAATCAAGTGATTTTGCTTCCTTCGTTTAGCAGGAGGTTTTTTTGAAAGCCATTTCCACTCCGATTGCCTCCATTAGTGAGTGGAGAGGATGCATCGGAGCAGAATGGAGCAGGCGAAGAAGAGCGAGGGCAGGGCTCTGAGGACAGGTGACGTCTAAGACCAGCAGATGCCGAGAAGTTCCCCTTCCCTTTACACCTCAGAAAACTCTCTGTTCTGGACCTGGCTCTCCCGTGGCACCCGGCATCTGGAGGAGGATTGAACACAAGTTTTTTGTCTGACAATGAACCACAGGAGATCCACTGACTTGGGTGGCACCTCCTCAGCTCTGGGTTGGTGGGGAGCTTCTCAGACTCCATATCTGGTTATTCACTGTGGTGTGGTTACTATAGCAGAGATTGCTCCAGCGGGGACTCTGCTGATTGTCCCCTGCTGTGCTTCCTTGGGTCACCGCACGAAGCTTATTTATTTCAGTTACTGGGCACAGTTCTGGGTTCCTTTTCTCCGTAGAGAAGGAAAGATGGCCTAAACATTGCTTTTCTGAGCTGAAAAGTAGCCAGTAGACATTTATCTCACCCCTGGAGACTGGAGGTAAGGGCAAAAGGAACCAGATATCAGGACCCGTCTAGCCCTCAGGCTTCCTGCTCAACTTCTGTCCCACACCAAGGGTCCTCTGGCTCTTCAAGTCTCTATGAAGCAGAAGACCTAAAGTGATGCACATCTATGGGAGAGTGAGGAAGTTCTGCCCTGCGGCCCAAGTAAGCAGATATGCTCTGCGGTGGGTGGTGGGCATACAGAGTCAACACATTTGAATTGTGTCTGGTCTGACAGCTGCTGAGTTTGTCACACACATAATTAGATAAACTGCTCGAGCACAGAGATTGGGTATGCAGTGTCATTAGTGCCTGCTACACAGGGGCCTTGATCTTAATTGAAGGCACAGTAGGGGGAGCCTCAAGGAAGTCCCAAATCAACTTCTTCTCGCTCTAGTAATTTGACATTTGACTTGGAGTGATCATCTGGAAGCTCACAGGTGCTGGGCACCAGCTCCAGCTCCAAAAGGCCTGAGCTGCCAGAGCCAAGGCTACGTCTCTTTCCAGTCTTCCCCCAAGCGGCCTCCTGGAGGGATAGTTGTAAGTAGGGGCTCCATGTCTATCTGCCTGCCTGGCTGCCTGCCTGTTTGTCTGTCCTTTCATTGCTCCCCTCCTTCATCCTCTTCCTTTCAATGTTTTGGTGGCCTTCTAAATGTTTTGTTTGCTGTGACAGAACATTTCATAAGATGAACTTATGGGGGGGAAAGATTTGTCTTGGCTCATCAATGTGTGTGTGTGTGTGTGTGTGTGTGTGTGTGTGTGTGTACATGCATGTGGTGTGTGTCCAGTCCAACACTGGAGGGGAAGGCATGATGAAGTTCATGGCATTGGGAATATACAATGGCAGTTGTTCACATCATGGTAGGACAGGAATCATGAGCAGAGCAGGATCCAGAGGCTGGGTATAATCTTCAAGCTCTGTCTCCAGTGACCCACTTCTAGCTGAGTCCCATCTTCTAACAATTTCTCCTTAAGTCCTTGTCCTCAAATAATACAGGAGCTGGGGCCCAAAGGTGTTAACCATGAGTCTATCTGGGGCTTTCCATATCCAAGGCACAACATCCTCCTGTCCTAGAGAACCTACAAAGCCTTCGAGCAGGCTCCTCCTTGTGGATCTGTCTATTCCTTGCTAAGGCCTCCTAAGGGGGTCCTGTTCTGTCACTCAGGACCCTCCAAGGGACTGTGTGTTGCATAGTAACTAATGTGTGGATTCAGCCAAAAAACTTAGTAGAACATCGTCAGTGAGTTAGGCAGAGAAAAATAAAGCAGACGCCTACATTTGTAAGATGTTCAGCATGAAAGGGGCCTAGGCCCTAATGAGAACTTTTCAGGGAGGGGATCTCGTGTTCCGTAGAACTTCTCCCAGCATGCTAGATAGCTTGAAGTTCACACAGAAAAGCCCTGGTCCTGCAGAATCATATATCATAACATATTGTATCATATGATACTATACCATACCATGACACATCATATCATATCATACTATACCACACCATACCATATCATATAATACTATATAATATAACATATAATATACTATACCATACCACACCATATTATTCATACTATATTATACTATATCATACCACATCATATCACATTGAATATCATGTCATATCTATCAATCATCTATCTACCATCTATTTGCCTGTGTGGATGATCTGTGCGTGCGTGCGTGTGTGTGTGTGTGTGTGTGTGTGTGTGTGTGTGTATGTGTGTTTATGTGTTATATGTATGTGTGTGAACACAAGCACAGAGGGCAGTAGAGGGTGTTGGGTACCCCCTCCATTTATCTCTACCTTACTTCTTTAGGGCAAGTCTCTATTGAGTAGGTTGGTTGCCAACAAGATCCGGTGATCTTCAGGCCCCAGCAGCTCTGGGGTTCCAGGGGACCTCAATACCACACCCAGCCTGTTATGTTGGTGCTGGAACCTAAACTCAAGTCTCCATGGCTGGGCAACAAGAGCTCTCCAACACTGAGCCATCCCCATGGCCCTGTGTAGGTGACCTTACATAAGTCAATGACCGTGGTAGAAAGGGATAGAGAAAGCTTACATGAAGGGATTCTGAGGCAAAGCCTTTTCCTTTGACTTTAGGATTGGAGAGTAAGCCTGACAATGGCTGATACATCAAGGAAGTTAGAGAGAAGCAGGGGTGGGGTGTAGAGACAAGCAGAAGAGGTGCTGAAGACAACGGGGAACAATGGCGGAGGTGGGAGGCTCAGAGACCGTGGCTTGTTTCTGTGCATGAAATCAATGCAGTGTGAGACTTTCTCAGCTCAATAACTTATTAGCAATTTTTAATTACTGGGTTGTAATTAATTCATTCAGAATGCAGCTGTTCTGTGGAGCACACCACACGTGCTGAACTGATAGTGTTCTTGCGCATTTGCAGGGGACTCAGACCAAGGTGTTGCTTGCTGAGACCCAAGGGGAAATAGGCAAAGAACACACAAGTTTGTTTGAAGTCATTTTTTTTCCTACTCTGGAAGCAGATTTGACAAGTGGAATAAATGCACCCCAGGGAGGCTGCAGTGGGGTGCGTGTTTGTGCTGAGGTGTGAGTAAATTTTCAGTTCAGCTGGTCTCTAGTTGTGTACATTGATGCTGGCCAGATTTACAGAGTGGGGAGGAGTCCCTCAAATTAAAGGTTACCCATCGATTCCTGCCTATCCTTGAGGTCTTGGTGTTGTGTCTGGTGAGAGAGACTGTAGGCTGAGGTTGTACGGATGCTAGGGGCTGGAGCTGGCCTTTGTTCCAACGGTCACCTCTCTCCCTCATACAGCATCTGTTTGAGTTCACACTGCTCTGCTTGGCCCTTTTCTGAACTCCACTTCTTCCTGGGATCCAAATTTTAGACATTCGATCCTTTCTGCACCCTGGAAGCCCTTCCCCATGGTTTCTACCTGGCATCCCTTCTATCTTTTCAAGATCTGCCTCTTAGGGCGTCCTCTGCCAAGCATGCTTATGAAGCCTCTCCCCCCTTCACCTTCTGACAGTTGAATGTCTTTCCCAGATTCTATCAATATTTCTCCAAACCCTTCTGTGCATCCCAGGAATTGCTTCCGTGCTGGGTATCAGGTTCTCTTGCTTCTCGATAACCAGCTAGGGAACCTGGGAGACACAGCTCTCTTCACGGGAGGAGCCATCTGGAGATCAAACTCCAGTCACTTTCTAAAGAAACAGGTAGGACCCATCTTATCTCCTCTAGCCCGAAGGAAGAGCCACGACCCCTTGCCTTCGGGCCACAGCCAGTGTAGCCTCTGTATTCTTGTGCAGCTGTGACCTCGGGTACTTGAGAGGACAACTGAAAAGGACAAATGGCTTTGTGTCTCTAGGAGATTCAGGCCACAGTCACGTGGCTTCATGCATTCGGGTAGGATGCTGTGGTAGTGGGAGAGTGTGGTGCGGAAGGTTCTTTACCTCATGTTTGCTGGAAATGCTGAGAAAGAGACTATAGGAAAAAGCAAGTTCTGAAGAACACACCCCACGACCTGGTCCTTCTACTTCTGTAAACCTCAAAAAAGGCTACTGTTTCATAGATCAAGGCATTAATGTCAGAACCCCTAAACCTTTGCAATTCCAGTCTAGTCTGTTTCTCTCTGCCTCTCTGTCTCTCTCTCCCTCTCTGTCTCTCCCCCTCTCTCTCCCTCCCTCTCTTCCCCTCTTCCTCCCTCCCTCCCTC
>JADRCD010199177.1:0-28369 GCA_019843815.1 Montemys delectorum | reverse complement strand
TTTTTTTTTTTTTCGAGATAGGGTTTCTCTGTGTAGCCTTGGCTGTCCTGGAACTCACTCTGTAGACCAGGCTGGCCTCGAACTCAGAAATCCACCTGCCTCTACCTCCCAAGTGCTGAGATTAAAGGCGTGCACCACCACTGCCCGGCATGGCATATTCTTAGATACTGTCTATAATCCTCAGCACAGTCATATTTTTAGAGTAAGACACCATGGACTCATAAAAAGAAGAGTGTATGCATACAATAGCATTTGTAAAATATTAATAGCAAAAGAGTCTTGGGCTTGCAAAATGAGTCAGTAGGATAAACGTGTATGTGCCAAGCCTTATGACCTGCGCTCAATACCTGAAATACATATGATAGAAGAGAACCTATTCCTGAAAGTTGTCCTCTGACCTCCACACACACTCTTGGTATGGTAGCTACAGATATACACACAAAAATAAGCAAGTAATGTAAAAGAAGATGCTATTTAAAGCAGTAATTTGATAGTATTTTATAGCTATGTTATGGTGGCATACGCCTTTAATCCCAGCACTTGGGAAGCAAAGGCAGGTGGGTCTCTGTGAATTTGAAGCCAGTCTGGCCTACAAAGTGAGTTTCAGGATAGCCAGGACTACATAGAGAAACCATGTCTTGAAAAATAAAATAAAATAATATTTTGAATCATTATAAAACTTTCAAAATAATGAATATAATTTTATAAGCATACAGTGGCCTTTAACTTATATAATTCTGAAAGTCAGGTCTGAAAACTACATTTAATATATTTACTATAATAAAATATTCAGTTTAACTTGCTAAATGGTTTCTCAAAGTGGCCAGGATTTATTTATTGTACTCAAAGTTAGAATCTGACTCTGTTCTGAATATTTCTGTTTATTTGAGAGATTTATTTGGGGCATAGATGGACGTAAGTTTGTACCAAACTACATTTTGTGCCTCTAAATATGAGATTTCAAGGTACAGCTTCCATTTCTAAAAATGGAACACCCTTATTCTCATCTATGTTATGTCACAAAATATGTTTTAGGGTAGAAAAAGTTTATAAATTAGGGATTCCATTTTCCTCTGAGATCTTTTGTAACTTATTTTTTTTAAAGTTAGTTTATCTTTATTTGTTTGATGTCACATAGCTTGAAAGAAATTGATTTGACTTCTATTCAATTAAGATTTACTACTTTGCATGTCAAAGCTAACCCATAACTATAAACCTACAAGAAAAGTTGTGGCTGAACAAATGTCACATATTAACTGTCTTCCTTCCAACATTTAGAAATGTCTAGCTGTGAATTTACTAGCTGCCCAGTAAATTCAATGTTAAAGTTTGATGCTCCCTTGTCAGATTTTCAAGTTTTTGTTGGTGGAGGTAAAGCCTTTGAAGGTTGCACATAGTATCTCAGTAGAAAATAACATGGGAATTGTTTTGATAATCTGCTGAAATACAGTCAGATGGTGGATTTTCTGACCTGTTTCTGAAAATCACAATTTATATAACCCGGGAAGTCAGTGTCTTTGAATCTCTTTCTCATCCATAAAATTAAGTTTTATGAGTTACTGGCATATGTTTTTAAAAATGCAACATATAAAGCAAAGGAAATGAATGACCACCACACTCACATAGATAGCCTTTCCAGTCCTGAATCCTAATAGCAGTGGCAAATGTGTGGATGGCCAGCATCATAAATGGGTGAAGTTTTTGTTTTGTTTTGTTTTGTTCTGTTTATTGTGGGAAGTAAAAATCCATTCACGGATGTAATAGATTTCCACTGAATGGATTGCAGGGCTGAGAGAACAGATGTAGACAGTGTTTCTCCAAATGCGTTTTCTCTCTATTTCTTATCCACTTCCCTATCTCTCCCGGCCATCTCACAAGGAACTGGTGTGGCATTAGGAAGATTTAGATAGCTGTGGTGGACTTAGTCCTGACTAGGGAAAGGAGCTGAAGCCACAGCTCCCTGCATGGTCAGATATGACCTCAATGAAGTAAAACACTAAAGGATGTTGAAATGGCAGAAGTTGGGTCCCTAATATTGATAAAAAGTCAATAATTATAAAAGTAACAATTACCACACACTCAAATTTAGCTTTAAAGATGATAGCATAAATGATTTAGGAGGAAACTCAATGAGAGTAGGAACTCTCTGACCAAATATTTGTAACACATGTGCACAACACACACACAAATGGGCACATACAAACAGCCTTTTGTATATCAATTAATTGAACAAAAATATATTTCATTTGATTGTAAATATTGTATTATTTTATTATTTTTATTAGATATTTTCTTTATTTACATGTAAATTTCTCCTTTCCCAGTTTCCCCTCCAAATATTTTATTCTTAACCTCCACTATAGTGCTACAGAGAGAGTATGTATGTCCTTTGAGCTAAGGGAAAGGATTCTATCAAAATAACTTTAAATTATTTAGATAATGCAGGGTTTCAAAAATTGTTTAGAGAAAGGAAAATCAGGAAGGAGACAGAGTTCCTCAGCTCATTAGTGTCATTGAATACATAGAGTGTAATTTACCACTCTCCTTACACTTTATTGCTAGACTGTCATATTGCTGTATCTACCCTTCTCGTAGCTGTGTGTGTGCATGTGTGTCCAGAAATTGAACCCAGAGCCATTCACATCCTAGGCAAGTACTCTATCACTGACAAGTATCTCCAGTCCTACACTTAAACCATTATCAGGCCACTCAATCAAGCTACAAAGATCAAAGAAGGATTAAGTTGGGTAAGATCAAGCCATATGCCCTGGCTTTGAATGCCTGTATCCAAAGAAGGACTTCCAATGAAATATTCAATAGGCAAGCTCCATAAAATTGGAAAACTTTTTTTGATACTGCTAATCTAAACAAAAAAATCCAATACTGTTTTATAATTAGTTCATTTATTAGAGGAATGTACTCAGGCTGACCAGACACTGTGAGCTTAGGTGACTAATCCAAGTACTTGTTGGTTACTCATCAATAGGAATAGGAGTTTGTGTGGTAGATTGAGTTTTGCAGAAGAACACAATGTTTCTTATTCCACATTCTCTCTTACCTATAATTAATATTAATATTAATATTTTATTCCCTTTGTATCTGGGAGATATACTTATTAATTTGGATATTGAACCATCTGCTCAGCCACCTATCACTTACCCATAAATGTGTATACTCAGTTTTCATTTGTATTTTAAAAAGATATTATAAAAACTCAATCTTGAATAAATATATAGCAATTCAAATATCACAATGTCCTGTATCTTAAGTACTCCTACCATTTTACATATGGTCACTTGGAGAAGCACAATTGATTTTATGATTGAAACACTAAATTTTAACTTCCAAACTTAAGTATGCCACATTTCTTTTATTTCTACCACATCAGAATATGTATCTATTATATACTATATACATTAAGGATATGGGCTGAGTAGTGTTGGCTCATGTCTCTTTGAGGTTGTAGCCAGCCTGCTCTACAGAAAAAGTTTCAAGACAGCCAGGGCTACACAGAGAAACTCTGTCTTGAAAAACAAAACAAAGGAAAACAACAACAAGAATATGGATGTGGATCTGGTATGACTAGATTTAAATTCTGGCCCTGGCCCTCAAATGTGTGAACACATGAAAATCATTTAATCTTCTATGCCTTAGTTTTGTTATCTATAAATATAAATCATGGCACATGCATTGAATGATTGTTATAGAAACTATATTTGATTAATATTTGTAAAATGCCTAGAATCAGTGCCTAGAAAATAGTTAAACTGTATGTTAATAATTATGGTTAGATAATACATTAAAAAGAATACATTTCAACCTTCCCCATGAATTTTTCCCTTCAAATTTTTGCCTGTGTTTATGTGTATGTGTGGTGTGCATGTGTGTGCATTCATGTGTGCTTGCAGAAGCCAGAGAAGGATGTTGCATGTCCTGCTCTGCTATGCTTCACTTTAATTCTTTGAGACAGAGTCTCACAGAACCTGGAGCAAGCCCTCCAAATCCTTCTTTCTGGCTTCTAGTACTTCAGAGTATGCACAACCATAAGCAGCTATTTTACATGTGTTCTGAGGTTTTGAACTACGTCTTCATACTTGTGCAACAAATGTTCTTACTGAGCTATCTCCCAAGCCCCCTTTTCTTCAATTAAACCTAAATTTTGTGAATGGTATAATGGAAATTTGGCAAAATAGCATCTCTGTAACTCTCCTATCTTCCATGAAGGTGCTTGATGTACAGAGTACAAGTAAGTAGTTATTTCTGAGATGATAAAATTTTGATACAGCAAAAAGATATTGCAGGTGGACAAAACAGATGCCTATGAATTCTTATACCTCCTGAATATTCATATCTATAACATTTTTGGCCCTCAAATATCTCTTTTCTTGCTTTGCATGTTCATAACTGATAAAAATTATTGCTTTTATTTTACAGAGCAGTTTAAAATGTAGTACAGTTGAGCAGAAATGACACAAAGCCACCAAAGTCATTAAAAAGAATCACTTTCAGGATGACCTTCTGAATTTGTTTTCTGTGATTGGACCATTATCAATAAGCTCATCCAGCTGGTCATGAGGACATGTGTCTTTAACCTCAGTACTCTGGAGGCAGAGACAGGCAGATCTCTGTGAGTTTTAAAGCCAGCATATTCTACATAATGAATTCCAGAACAGCCAGGACTACACAGAGAGGCCCTTTCTCAAAATAAAAAAGTTTTAAAAAATTAAGTTAACGCAATTCCAAAAATCACGCGAAGACAATGTTGATCAGTGTCTGACTGCCATATGGACCATATCCGTTAAAATATCTATTTATAAATGTACTTTACCATTCAATTCTAGTTTTTCATCAGGATAGAATTTTATCTCTCTCGTGCAGTTCTGGTCACCTATTTTGTGTTTTCAGTTAGAGATTTCAGCTCATCCACCCAGATGATGCTCTTCCTTGAGCCGTCTCTGGGCTCTCAAGGCCAACAGGAAGCTGATGGGTGCAGAAGGCTCAGAAAGTAGAGGCGCTACTGAAGACATAAGTCAGAGAGAGGAAAGCATCAAACCCCTCATGCATATGCAGCACCAAATGGAGAGAAAGGATTTTCACAACAGGAAAATGAAAAGCAGCTAATATAGTCATAGGAAAATTCAGGTGGGAGTCTCTCAGTCTGTTCAGGCTACTGTAACAATTAGTTTCTACTCTGGAGCCTGGAAACTGTGTAACCAAGGCATGTGGGGAGACCCAGTGTGATAGGGGCTGGGGTCCTGGTGTTAGCAGTCAGCTGGCTGACACTCTAGTGTTTCACCTAGTCAGAAACTGGAGATTGACAATACATTATGCAAGGGCTGGTGCTCAGCAGCTTTCGTTTTCCTCCCTGTTTAACAGTAGTATACAGCATGCTAGGTAGATGGGAGCAGCAACAGGAGTGCCCTCTAAAATTCAGTTTTCATGTACACCTTGGGTGTCAAGACCCTTAGTTCTACAACTAGTAAAGTAATTCCATCAGTGTGGGAGTGTTTTCTTAGCTCTAGGCAGCAACTGGCCTTGTAGCATCTGGACAGGTCCAGGTATCAGGATTCCCTAACCTTTAACAATGGTCAGTGTTAGGGAGGTCTTCTCTCTAAGGCTTGGCAACCTTCTGAAGTTCTTCCAGGGATCGGAGCCTGCAGTTCGCTCTCTGTGACTCTATACAGCCTTCTAGCTTGTTTCTGCTCCAGATTTCTGCCCTCTCTCCTTCTGCCATCCTATTGTTCTGTCTGCCCTGTCTTAAAAGGCTCATCAGCCTCTTCTTCAGCTGCCTGTCACACAACCAGCTGCCTTGCCACTCTGCTGCTTAGTGAGAAAAGCCCTTAGCTATTGCAAAACCTGGAGAAGCAGCAGAGCAGAGTCTCCTAGCCAACTCACTAAGTAAGCCTAAGTGGCCCACTTGTATCGATGGTGTTTGTACTAATCAGCACACTTCACATGCAAATGAAGGGTTGTTGCACCAAACACAGCCTTACCTCTTTAGCCCAAGTCACAGCAGTCTCTTTGCTATGCCACCAGGAGGAACATACCCCCATCTAACCTGTATGGAAATGGTTTTAGGGTCATCCAGAGTTCACCAAGGCTGGTAACAGCCCTGGCACAATCTATTAAACATGGTCAAGGCTGAGGCCGGGACTTCAGAAGCTGGTGCAGTCAGCTGTGGTCGTTGTTTGGTTTTCTCAAGATATCCACTGAGTATTCAAAATGGCTGGTGTTGTTATACATACAGTCCACAGGGCTGTTTAACTGATAGCACTCAGTGCTCCAATAGCTGAAAATCAGGAAGTCGAATTTACCAGCCTCCGACATGTTTGCTTATTCGCAGGAAAATAAACAAGAGAAGGTAGCCCTTATAATGAGATCTAAACTTATTACTAACACTAATGATTTCGGCAGAGCTTTAACAACACTTAACATCTCAGTGTCCCAGGGAGAGGTGGTCCCTTGTACACCTCTCTGGTTCACCAGCAGCCATCTCTTTTTCTGTAACTACACATTGCAGATAGATAGTAAGAGAGTTCTCTGGTGTCTCTTTTACAGGACATGAATCCCGTTCATGGTGGCTCTGCCTTCACAACTGTAACATTGGCTGCTTACTGGATTCCAGCCTGTGAATTTTAAAGGATACAAGAAGATTCAGACCATAGAGATGGTTGGGTGGTGGGGTGGGCAGCTGGACACGGAGGCCAGCATAAGGAAATAAGTCAAAATGAAAATGCCCCTTTAAGTTGGGCAGTGGTAGTGCATGCCTTTAATCTGAGCACTTGGGAGGCAGAGGCAGGCAGATTTCTGAGTTCGAGACCAGCCTGGTCTACAGAGTGAGTTCCAGGACAGCCAGGGCTATACAGAGAAACCCTGTCTTGAAAGCCCCCCCTCCAAAAAAAAAAAAGAAAGACAGAAAGAAAGAAAGAAAATGCCCCATTTGAAAGCAGTGAGAAAGAAAACAAACAAAAGGAAGCAAAATACAAGCTGCACCAAAAGTTTCCCTTCCTCCAAACTCCTCATATGCCTCTCCTCACTCCATGCTGGAATGCCCTGTGGTAGGTGTCCCTTGACCATCTCTCTAAGGCATGAGCAGTTTAGCAGCCAACAGCCACTTATCAGGCTGGTGGCTAAGGGAAGGAAGAAAATAGCTAGGGACTCGTGGGAAGGAAAGAACATTTAAAGGCAAGGAGAATCAAGCTGAGCAAAAATTAGCAGATGCACGTCGCAAAGTCAGATGGCATCCCTTACAAGATGGTCATTAAGGACAGGCAAGCCAGGCAGGCAGGCATGTAGCTCAGCAGGAGAGCACTTGCTTAGTCTTCTCAAGGCCTCAGGTACAATCTCTATCATTGCAAAAACTAATTTTTTAACTGAAATGGAAAAGCCTGTCTCATATTGATTTGCCATATCTCAGTTTTAAACATTTTAATTCAGCAAAATCCAAATGCTGAGTTCCTGCTTTTAAAACAGTGGAGGTAACTAGGGAGGGTGAAATCCATATGTTTCCGATTCATTTACACAAACTCATTGAAATTCAGCTCAGTGTAGGGCGATTGAATGTCACTTAGGCAACACACAGCACAGTGATCGTTTTTTAAGCCATTTTTGACGCTCCAGGAAGTCTCCAAGAATAAACAACATGAAGCCCCAAAGGCCTCACAGAGCAGCCTGAAAGAGAAAGCCAAGAATATCTGAACAAGAGTCTCCATTTCCAGATTCAACAGTCTGCTGTGAAGAATCCAAGGATATTTTATGATGCCCAGGAGGCAGGGAAACAGCAGACAGGACATGACAATCAGAGAGGCTCACCAGTGAACTGGATGAAAAGACCACACCAAGTTCAAATGGAGGAGACAGTGGGGCTCTGTGTGGGAGTGAAGTGGAGGTAGATGGAAGAAATAAAAAAGGTCACAGAGAAAAGGGACTAGAAGAACATCAAAGGGCTAGAAGCAAATGCCTTCGTTAAAGAATAAAGCTTTAAGACTACAATGTTAATAGGATCCCATTACCCCCTATGTCAGTGCTCTATTGCTTTCCAACATAATATTTTTATTGATTATTTGTGAGTTTCAGATCATGCACCCTAATCATACTCACTTTCCATACTCTCCAGTCCTTCCAGGACTCCCTCCTCCACACCACTGTGACCCCCCAAGAAAAGGAGAAGAAGAAGGAAAAATCCAATTCGTGTTGCCCCTATGTTCACTGGAGCATCGTCATTCTCAGTGGCCTGACCCACAGCCCTACCAGAAGCCATCAATTGTCCAGTCAGACACTCTCCATAACCAGCTCCCCGATGTTTAAGATGACTCAGCATGCCTGTGCCACTGAGCAGCTTCCACATCGGTGAGGGAGAAAGGCTGAAAGCAAACAGGGAAAAACTGAGGGTGAGGAGACATTCTTGTTTGAACAATGGTAAGGGAGAGCATGCTGTTACTGAGGTCTGCTGGACTTGCGGTGGCTCAGACACACCCATGGGGCAACACAAAGGAAGTGACTAGATCTCTATATTCAGGCATCCTCAACATTACTGAAATCTGAGAGGATTTGAAACTCGTGAATAGTAATAGGTAATATGAAGTGAATGTTTCCATGTGCTAGGGACTATTTTTAGTGTTTGATAAAAATCCTATTTATTATCACAATGTCCAATCTGGAACGATTATTACCCAGAATATTTGTAAGAAAACAAGGCATCAAAAGATTCTGCTGTGTGGAAATTAACATGCCCAGAGCAAAGACTATGGACAAGCAATGTGAAAGGACCCAGTGAACAAGGAAAGCACAGTACCCAATACGTGGAGTTTATAACTAGGTCTGCAGTGTCCCACACTGTCGGACATCATCAAGGTCAAGCACATGCTGTTTAAAAAGCTTCTAAACCAAAACACAAAGAGCAAAGCCAATGGATACAACACCACCAAACCCTCAAAGCCAGTGCTAACACAGTAACAGATGTGAAGAACAACTTTGTCTCCATTAGGCATTCGGTAAAGTACCTTTTAATGAATGCTCAGTGGCTAACTGGCCTACACCCACAGTGCCAGGGCTGGCAAATTCACAAGGTCAGACTTGTTAATCACGGGCACAGTTTATCGATACATATTGATTTATCTCCTATTGATTCCTCAGAGGTATTTAAGGCATCCTAGATTAGTGTGACTATTATTACTTGTTTTAGCTTGTATATGGGTTAAATTTTATGTATTCTAGAAGTCTTATGTTAAACACACTAAAGTTAGGCTCTTGAGGGCCTTGCACATACTAGTGTATCACAGAGCAACATTTCCTGGTGGAAAAAATGTGAACACCAACTAGAATTTTACCATAATGAAACCATCTTCATCATTCTTAGCAGGTCCTTTGTCTGACAGTTTGATATTCACATTGTTTTCATTTTGTTTACTCCCTGCATAGCACAACTTCCTACTTTCATGCATCTAAGTTAGCTCTAGTCTCTTTTGTGAAAAGTACATAGTTGTATTTTGTATTATCTACTTATTTATTTTGAGGGGTTTCAAGACAGGGTTTCTCTGTGTAGCCCTGGCTGTCCTGGAAATCTCTCCCTGTAGACCAGGCTGGCCCTGTCCTCCGAGATCTGCCTGCCTCTGCCTCCTGCTGAGTGCTGGGGTCCAAGGTGTGTCCCACCATACTCAGTTTTGTATTTGCACTTTTATCCACTCAGATAGCCTTTATGTTTTCAGCTCTTCCATCGAGTCCATTTACAGTCAAAATAATTGGAGATATGTTTGTAGTTAAATTTGTTAAGTTTAAAGTTACATTCCTTATTTGAACTTGCTCTTTTCATCTCTCTAATTATGACATCATTACAACAGACAATAGACTGCAATGCCCTGACTAGGCCACCTCCTTCCATCAGTCAAATCCAGGGTACACTGTGTAGGAAGTCTTAAAAATCTGACTTAGGATTGTATTAATCCATTTTCAATATACACTTTCTGTACCTAGGCCCGGGGATCACTTCACTGGGTTTTAAGGAAAAAAAAAACTGTGGAATGAAATGAATGTAGTATCATGACATTTTATGCCTTTATAAAACTCCAATGAAAATTAAGTCAAATGATGTTTCAAAAGCACTGGGCAACTGATCCTACTACATGGTTACACCACCCCTATTATTTTCTAAGATGGAAATGTTGATAAGATTGAAAACCGTTCTGGATTCTTATGGTTCTATAGATTTAGAAACTTAAATTGTCTTGCAAGTAGCTGGCCTTATTTATTTATTTTACTGGTATACATTGAGAGTGTTAGTTCTTGGGTTAGACCTAGTGTGTGTGTGTGTGTGTGTGTGTGTGTGTGTGTGTGTGTGTGTGTGTGTGTGTATGTGTTTTCTGGCTTTGTTGAAGCCAGATATCTTTCATGCCCCTTCCTTACTCTGCTCAGTTCTGCAGAGTGACTGGTACCTGGAATTTGCTTGTGCAGTGCCTTCTATCAGCTGCTTCCTAGTAGGTTTCTCACTGATCTTCTCACAACATCATGGTTTTGGCCAGAGGAGAGAATGAAACTCATCCTTAATCCATTGCTGTTTTAGCCTAAGCTATTTTCCCTGAGTAGCTGTTTCCTCCACTGCTTAATTCTTTGAACAGAGTTGCTGTACATCTAACTTCCATCCAGTCACTTCTGCAAACCTCCCCTTTACCAGAACACTGTCCTCGTGTTTGGGCTGCCTCTGTGTCTTCCTCACAATTTTCTGGCAGCTCACTCTCATTGTAACCAACCACAGAGGCTAAATGGCTTCTTTTGTAAATGCTACTGCAGCTTAAATTTTCTTTTTTGGAGAAAGAGAGAGAGAGAAAAACAGAGAGAGAGAAACACAGAGAGAGAGAGAAAGACAGAGAGAGACAGAGAGAGAGACAGAGATAGAGAGAGAGAAAGACTGAGAGAAACAGAGACGAAGAGAGACAGAGACAGAGGTGTGTGTGTTAAGCAGTGAATTAAAATAACGCGTTCCATTTTTGTGACTGTAGCTCCATCGAAACTGCTTTGAAATGATTAAATGTGAAGCTAGAGCCAACTAGATACTCTAAGGATAAGAGGTTATTGTAGTAATTTAATGGAGTCACTGAGTAATCGTAATGTACTCAGAGAGGTGTGACACTACACATTATAGGAGCACTTTGTGGGTTCTATCCAAAGATAGTTGTTGGTTGAGTGATGTCATATTTCTGAAACAATAAACATCATAAAGTAAAAACCCATTCCTTTCCCAAAAGGGGTGCTTATGCATTCTCTAAGCTGTCTGCCCATCTCACTATTTTTCTGTTGCTAAATGAACACAGAAGAGTTCCTTCTATACACACTCGCTGTTTAATGATATCTGTCATCCAAATGGGAACAAGATCCCCAACGAGACAGCAGCTGGGACTGCTGATAAAATATCATCTAAGAGCTAAAATAAAATGCAGAGATGGGGAGTTCTGGGCCTAAATATTTGAGGGTGGGGTTGTCTGAAGCTAGTTTTGATACAAAATTGATTTCCATTAGAAATCTTGAGATCCTTGAAGAAAACTGAGCAAGAGAAATGACTCCAGAGTGCTCCAGTCTCCCTGACAGAGATGGCTCTGCTCCTTGGCGCTCGCCCTCCCAGTTGAAGCTGCGCTCTCCTTGGCGCTCGCCTTCCCAGCTGAAGCTGCGCTCTTGTTTTATTTGTCTCCATGCCTGTTTCAGATTTTCATTTCCTTGTTTTGAATGTTGACTCCTTTAATTACTTTGTTATACATGTGCCAAGAAGAATATTTTTCAATCTAACTCTGCGTGCCTGAAAAACACGAAGCAGTTTCTCTAAATAATATCCCGCTTGACACATTACTGGCACGTGCTGCTTTCCTTCAGTTTAGGCCAATGTAGAAAAGCTTTTCACCCATGGAGACAGATCTCCGTACCAGATTTGATCACATATGCGTGTTCTACTATGCTTCAGGTGGGTTAAAAGTCAAACGCTGTTGATGCTGTCTCCAGGTTTGAACTGCTAAGCAAGTTACATGTATTCAAAAGGGATAGCCTAGGAATGTTCAAAATATTTCAATGTCAACAAATATTTACTAGATGTCTACTCTGTGCCAGGCACCCTTCTAAGCAGTACAGGATTTTTAACAATTAAACTCACAGTTATGTGAGGATTAAAATGAAACAAGCTATTACAGCACTTAGTGTTGTTCCTGGCAGGTAGTAATGCTCAGTAAGTGGAATTTAGACTTCAGAATCTGGCATCCTGGATCTAAATCCTGTGTTTTGGATGTAGGTAAGATGTTATTTGCCCCAGGATCCTGACTGTGCCTTTGTTTGTTTGCAGTATTATCAACGGGAACCTAACTACTGACCTATCATCTGCTTTGCTTGACTGCTGTTGCTGTTACCTATATATTGACATTTTGTGGTCTTGGCTCCTGTCATGTTCTGATGGTGCTCCCACTCAACAATTATGGAAAATGTAACTCCTGGTTATTAGGAAATGAGGGCCATCAGCAGGTGGTTAGACAGCCAGGACTGAGTCCTTGTGGCCTCATGGAGGAGACCCAACAGACCTAGCTCCCTTTCTGCTAGCCCCCTTTCTGTAATTTCTGTGAAATGACAATAAGTCAATAGCTCCTTAGTTATGAGGATGCAAGGATCCTGGGTCCTCACCAGACACTCAGCTGGCCCGTGTCTTGACCTTGGACTTGACAGTCTCAGATTTCTGTTTTATATAAGACACCAAGCAATAATGAATTGTTCACATTTAGCCCAGACCTAAGCTCAATGCTTTGCTAGTATTCAGTCTGGTCACCCTCCTCTTTTACTCACTACTAACCAAGGCTTAATAAGATCAAGTGATCTGTCACTGGGACTTAGAAAGTGGCAGGGCTAGGATTTGCCTCTAGGTGACTTGGGGCCAAAGCTGTGATCTTTAAGTGCTAGGTCATATCACCAGAGCCCCAGAGCCTTCACATCACTCACTGTCTAACCCCAGGTCATGCGGATGCTGTTCTGGACCCATGCTCTTAGAGATTTTCAGGGCCTGGCCTCTCGAAGAGTTACTATTAAGAACCAGAGAGTTCTTTACACTATGTGGGGAGAGAAAAAAAGTAAGGCTTGCCTATTTGGTCTTCCTGGTTCTTCTCTTTAGACACAGGGAAGAGGAACTTGTAAAATAAAATAGTGCTTGGCATAGCAAGCCACTACTGATGTCAGTCCTTAATATCCTTAATATCAGATTCAGTAAACTTAAGCAGGAGGATTTCAACTTTAAGACCAGTTTGGGCTACAAAATGAGACCCATGATTAATTACTTAAAATAAAAATGGATAGAGAAAAAAAATTAAAAGAAAATAAAAAAAATGGATAGATTTTTAAAAAGAGAGACCTTTTATGAGAAACTAGGTAGAAAGAAATATCCTGGAGGTTTATTACAAAGAGAAACAGTTTTAGGATGGACACTTTTTGATTAAAAAATAAAAGGGAGCCAGTAACATACCTAGGTAGAGAGAAGAACTTTTGGATAGATCCAACAACCTGAGTTTGATCCCCAAACACAGCAAAATGGTGGGAGATATCGGAGAGTCAGTTGTCCTCTGACTTCCCCAAGCCTGTTATGGTGTGAGCATGCTTGCATGTGGGTGCATACATGCGCATGCATTCACACACACATACACACAATTAATAATAACAATAATAAATAATAATAACAACAATAACAATAAAGTTGAAAAGCCATAAGCAAAACCAAATAGTAAGGGAGATTTCTCTGTAAGGAACACAGGCAGGAAGGGCTTTGAAGAAACACTCATTCCTCCCTGCAATGTATCCTTTCTTTTTATCATTGTAGGCAAAAGCTGCTTCTCACCCTTGTCCCTCCTCTGCTCTCTAAAGATGTCTGTTCTCTATATGTCTCTGTTTCCTCTCAGGCTGCTCCCTAGACCACCAGAGAACATGCTTTGAGCTGTAAGCAAGCTAATCCTAAGCACCATTCTCCACATGAAAAAAAATATTTCTATCCCAGAGACATATGGCTTCAAGACAAAGATGGGCTTAATTTGCATTTTTGTTGACAAAACCAATTTTAAGTGTCCATGACAAATTCTTAGTACTTCCATTGTGGCCTAAGGTTGGGCAGTGTCCCCCTAAGTACTTCTTTATGTTGTAAGTTCCAGCTGCCAGATAGACCAGAAAAGCCTAGAGGAAGAACAAGGGAATTCTTTCACTCTCCCTCTCTGCATCCCTTCCTTTATGTCTTCCCATCCCTCTCCATTCTTCCTCTCTACCCATTTTCCTTATCTGTTTGTTTGTTTGTTTGTTTGTTTTGTTCCTTTTCTTCCCTTTCCCAGAAATGATTAGATGCTGTGAAGGATGGGTGCCAGCAAGCCTGCCTTGCCAGGACACTTTGTGGCCACCTCTCCCTGGGGATACTTGTCTCTCCTCCTCAACATCTTATCTCCCAAAGCATGTACACATTGGCTCTGTGAAGCTGCCTCATAGATGCAGCAACACGGAAGACATCCAGCACATCAGAATTCTTTGCAAAGTAGAGATACCAGGTTTCAGAAAGACTTTTACTTTGTTTTGTTTTCTCTTTTTTAAGATTATAATTATATACTTTCCCTCTTTCCTTTCCTCCCTCCATCTTCTTCCATATACCCCTTCTTGTTTTCTTTCAAAATCATGGTCTCTTTTAAATTGCTACATACACACACACACACACACACACACACACACACACACACACAAACACACACAAACACAAAAACAAACACACACACACACATATGCACAACCAAGCACAGACACACACATGTATACATGTTTATATGTATATGTGTATATGTACTCCTAAATACATAAGTACAGCTTTCTCTGTCTGTATGACGTTACTTCTATGTATGTTTTCTGGGCAGACCTTTTGATACTGGATAACCTACTGATGTGCTCTTCCTTCGGGAAGATTATTTCTCTAGTTCTCGCATACCTTAGTTGCCTTTAATGTTTTGTGTAGGGTTGAGGCTCGTGGGTTTCTGTTCCACATTAGCATGTCTAGTGTTGCTAATGTCCAGTCCATTTTTAGGCAGTCCTGATGATGAGACATTATGGGTGTAACTTCTGACATTCCTAGAAGGCACAATCTCACAGGAACTCCCTGCTTCCCTGGCTCTTACGATCTTTTCTGTCCCTCTTCCACATTGTTTCTTAGGTATACGAATTCTACCATAGATGTATCCCCTGGGACTGGGTTGGATAACTCTGAATTTTGATTGGTTGTGGTTTTCTGTAATCCTCTCCATCTGTTTCAAAGAGAAAATTTCATGATGAAGGGTGAAAATTCTACTTATCCATGGTCTAAGAACAAATATTTAAAATATAGTTAAAGATTATGTTGGTTGAGTAAAGAGGTAGTTGTAGATTCTCTTCCAAGATCCATGACTTCTCATGAATCTAGAGCCTACCAAATTCGAAGAGCACTTCCCAGCTTTGTGACTCTGGCCACAGTCATTTGACCTCTGGCATCTTGCTTTCTGCTCCCGTATAATTAGGCTCAGCCAAGGTAATTCCATTGCAGAGTTATGAAAGTGAGATGAGTATACACATAAAGCCAGGACAGTGTGTGGACATAATACTTATGTATGTCTTCTTTTTATGTCCTACTTAAACATATTAACCCTCATTGCTCTTTCAATTTGAATGTACTCTCAGAAGAGTCCCTACTTCTGCAATAACGAACTTCTGTGTTCCTCAAGGCTAGAAATGATACTTTCATATTATACATCCAGTGTCATGAACTCAATCAGAGTAAGTCCTCTCCTCTTCTCTTCTCTTCTCTCTCTCTCTCTCTCTCTCTCTCCTGATCTATATAGAATGTGAAAGGCAACTCAATTATGCTTTATTGAATTCACTACAAATATTCTGAGTACTGACTATGTGCCAGACATTGTACTAGGACCTGTTCAAACTGAGATTTAAAAGAAAAAAGTTCTGGAGGAGTCTTCAGTTAGAGTCCGACTGTTCTGTTCCAATTATCATAGACGATGAGGTGGAGCCTGGTTAAGCTTGTGCACACTCAGCGCTGAGTCAACAAGCAAACATGAGTGGTTAGAATCATTTGGGCCTCACTGAATATTATAAAAGAACAGTGAGTAGATGTCTGTATGAAATATCATTACATACTGTATTTAAAAAGATAATCAGAACTCTCATTCTGTAGAAAATAATTTGCATTTTGGGGAGTTTTATAGCTTTTAAAGCTCTAGATCAGGGCTCTTTTGCCCTCCTCTGAATTAGCACAGTTGACTAAATGAGAGGAAATTGGCCGTTCTTCCAAGAACCTAGTGAGGATCCAGACCTTCCCCTAGATGCCCTTTTGTCCAACCAAAGGGAAGACTTGGCAAGTGTCTATGCATCCTTGCTTCATAAGCTCTGCTGTGTCCCACAGTAGAAACATTACATTTTCTCTCATTCATTCAACACCTCTTTGGCTGATTCTTATCATGTATCTCCTGCTACAATAATGGGGGTACTAGGAGGCTCCATACATATGTTCCTCATCAGTGAGATCCAGGAGTCAAAAGGAAGGCTCTTTCATATGTGTGTGTGGTGTGTGAGAGAGGGGGCTTCTCTAGGCCTCTAGTATTTGACAATCCTTTAGGAATCTTTGTCCAAGGGATTGTAGGATATAGACTTGAACCCCTAAAATCCTCTTTACTGTTTCCTTCAGAAGGTTCAGATGTCGTTTTACAAACAGATTCCTAGATGTGTCCTTAGAAATGCCGGAGTTCCCCCGGGGATAGAGAGTGAGACTTGTGCTTCTATTTTTAAATGTGACTGTACCTTTGTTCCCTTCCCCAAGCACCACTGATTCTCATCATCTCTTCCTTGCCTGGTATGTGACTACACTCAGGCTGCCTTCCAGAAATGACTGAGAGATTGGCAGGCTGGAGAGCTACCCCAGGGCTGAGCTGTCTTGGCCCCAGCTGAATCCTGCCACAGACTGCCCACCAGGGACAGTGTCTTTCTATGCTACACTTCCCAAGCCAGGAACCACCCCAAACAATTGGCCTGCCATAATATGACAGACTCCTCAGACCAGGTGTCAGCTTCCTCTTCTTTCTCATGGTAACTCTAGGAGCTAGTATGGCCACAGAGCAGAGTCTGTCACTTGACTGGCATGAGGCAGAATTGCTCTCAGCAGCAAGCTTACCTGTCAAGTGCCTCTGGGATTAGGAAAACCCATTGCCAGCTCTCCCCTTTGGAAGAAATGATGGGTGGGCCTCTTGCCAAGAGGCAGTGCTCAAAGCCCTTCTGTGCATGTGCTTCTCAGGCCCCTCATTGGCTACTTAGCTGTTTGGCTAGATCCCAGCTCTTTCAGCGGTGTTTCTAAACCCCAACCCATCTTTAGTTTGACTGGATTGAACAGCCCCACCATCAAATGCTATCAAATTCCCTTCATATATGAGGCAGGCTCTGGGCAGTTTGTTGGGTTGGATCCATGCCTTTCCTGTACCCTAACTGCCAGTCTCTCCTTCACCAACACTTTCAATGATACAAGGCTGGTTTTGTCCTTTTGAAACAAAGCCCCTGTTCTGGGTGGATGTTCCAAGTCAGAAAGCCTGGTTGTGTTTATCCCAGACACTGGCTGAGCATTCACATGCTTTTTGTATTTGGTAAGTGACAGTATTTGCAAAACCTGATTGCCACAGCAGGCTGAACAGAGACCAGACCAGAGAAAACATGTGTCAGGAACATATGCTGGAGGCTTTTCTACTTTGCTTGAAGGACTAACACGTCCTGCAGGAAGAAGTCATTATTTTACATGCACATAGATTATACTGGGGTGAAAAGAGGGGCATTGCCACTTTGTGACCTGAAGGAGGAAACATGCATATCTCTCTATCTCTTCTCCCCTTAAAACAGATCACATGACCCCCCACAAACTCATCCAGCCTCTCCACTCCATCTGCCACAAGGGGACAAAAAAAAAAAATCTCAGTTCTGGCTTGTTTTGAGAACTTAGTTACAAAGTGCACAAAGACAGTACCCTCTGCACTCTCAGGGTGGGAATTGGGTAGGAGGGGTGGGAATGACCTTCTTTCTTTTCCCAAATCAACATGCCTTGGAAGGTGGTATTATGTAGCTATGGCACTTCCCTTTAATTGCATTGTCTTTGACTCATAGCAGCCCCAGTGATGTGGGCAATCTAGCATAGTTCTGGAACTACTTAGAACCTAACAATTCACTTCATGTATTTTCATGTAGCCACACACAAACAAAGATGAATCTGAAAGTGGATCTTGGGAAGCAGAACCAAATGGAACTCAGATTCCTGCATTTTAAGGAATTTTGCCTTTGTCATGGGTGGAAGTTCAAAAGAAGAGGGTGACGCACTTTGGGATGGAGTTGGCAAGAGCTTCTTGTGTCTTTCTGGAAGTTCAGAGGCTTCAGCAATAGCACAGCCACCATTTAATTTTTTGCCCTCACTGTAAGCAGCTCTCTTTCCCACGTGAAAACTGCAATCACTATGCACTGCCTGGTTTGCATGAGTTTCTCCAGCCACTTTCCACATTCTTCAGAAAAACAAACAAACAAACAAACAAACAAACAAACATCTCTCACACGGCTCCCAGATACCTGCTTCTGCTGTTCCCTCTCTCTTAATGTAGACTCTCAAGACAGTACACATGGACACATGTTGAATGAATAAAGGAGCTGCTTCTTATTGGGCCCATACTCTTGTCCTTGAGGTTATGCCAAGCATGCACTGTTATTCAGTATCTCAGGAGACACCTCTACCTTAGTCTATAACTGAAAGTTAGGCAAGTTGCATTACTTACACAACATATAAAGTCAAGAAGTAGACAGAAGTCTTGAACACAAGATAATACAACTTTAGAGCCTAGCATTTAACCTCTGTTGATACCAAGTCAATAGACATTAGATTCTCAGAGAACTTGGTCAAAAGTTCCATGTCTGGCATACTTGTTTACTGTTGTCTCTTCTCTATAGACCCAGTCCTGCCTGTTCTCCAACATGGCAGGCATCATTAACCCTGTTTCCTGCTTTGCCACAATTCACATTTTCTGGTTCTTACAGCTTGATCTCTGCCTACTTCCTCAATGCACTTTACCTTCACATCTTTAGTACTGAATTCCAAACTGATTGGTCAAGGAGCCATCCCTGGGCAGTGAAGGCAGTGAAGTGGGATGGATCTTGCTACCAACCACAAGAATGACAACCCTTTTCCTTTCTGTTTGGTCCACCTCCTAATTCCTCACATCTACAGTTAGGCTACCTTCGGCAAGAGTGTTCTTAACCATAGCCTCTGTGCTCTGGTGTCCTTTCTTGCTCTTGCTCTCTCCAAATCTTTCTATTCCTTGTCTGATGGTCCAGCCATAGTTTCACTCTGCCTTGTCCCAAGTTGTCCCACTCCAGGATGTAGCCCCTTCAGCTCTGTTCCACACCCTCTGTAGTGGCTATTCCTGGTTGTCAACTTGACTATATCTGAAATGAACTATAATCCAGAATTAGAAGGCTCACCTGTGGCCCTAATCTGGAGGCTGAGAGATACAAGTGTCCAACCTGAATCTTGGCATGGAGACCTTGACAAATAGTGGCTATGAATCCTAGAGGATTAAGGTAGAAAGCTCTATGAGTTCAAGATCATCTGGGATTAAAGGTGTGGTGGCATAGTGGCTATGAATCCTAGAAGATTAAGACTGGAAGATCTACGAGTTCAAGCAAGGTCATCTGGGGTTAAAGGTGTGGTGGCACACACCTTTAACCTGGGCCACACTTTTTGCTGGAGATCCATATAAGGACATTGGAAGAAGGAAGCTCTCTCTGCTTTGCCTGCTTGCCTGGTGGGACTGAGCAACTGCTGGATCCTTGGACTTCGCAGCTGCTGCCGACCATTGTTGGGAGTTGATTGTTGGGAGTTGGACTACAGACTGTAAGTCATCAATAAATTCCTTTACTACATAGAGACTACCATAAGTTCTGTGACTCTAGAGAACCCTGACTAACACACCCTCCTATTAACCAGGATGAGTCCACTGTGTCTTGGACATAATGGAACATTGTCTTGCCCTATGGAGTCATCAAAGGCTCAGGGATGGTCATGGTGTTGTCAAGGTCACAGGCTAGACACATCAGAGGTAAGACATGGGGCCAAACCCATGCGTACTGTCTCACAGTTTCCCGTTCCTTCCCAGTCTTCCTTTTTTTTTTTTACCCTTGATTTTCTTTCTTTGCTCTTTCACCCACCCACACCTTTTTAATTTAAGTTTTCACATCTGTTCTCTCTTAGCCCATTACTGCTGCAACATTTTGTATTATGTTGAATTTCCATTTCCATTTCAGACCACTTTTCTTACTTAAAAAACACATTTGAGCCCGCTTTTAAATGTTTTTACATAACTTTTAAGATTGTGACAGTTCTTTCTAGCACCTTGCTTCCCTTCTCTTTTTTGCTTTCTTAACAGAAGCAACTATTTTTTTGTCTCCCTGTAGATTTGCTCCCTCTACTCTCCATGTACTATAATGTCAGCTCTGTAATCTAGTAACCCATTCTTGTTTATTATTTGCGAAACCTGTACCTTTAAAAAATCAAACCAAGAGACTGGTGGTGTTAGATTCTTTGTTTATTAGGCGAGCATAAAGAGGACATCCTTCTCTCTCCTCTTCCTCTCTCATACTTTTATTGACTCACACAATAAAAAGAAAGTGTGGAGAAAGAAAGTGCCATATGTAAAAGAGACCCTTGCTCTACATGGTATTGCTGTGATATTTTACCTTTTTGTTTTTCTTCCCATAAGACCACCTGCGAAGAGCACTGCATTGAGAGTCAGATGTTCCCTCCTTGGACCTTCCACATCTGACATGTATTGAACGGCTGGGATCCTTACTAGGCTGTTGCATATGAAGACCCAAGTCACTGAGAGAAAGCAATCCCAACACTGAAAAGTGCCTAGTGTTTCAGAAACATTTGCAACTGTGCCTGCCAGGTATCAGGCTTGCTTGTCCTTCTCTTATGAAAAGCCTGTCATCTCATGATCTCCACTTAACAGAGAAGGGAGAGGAGGAAATGGAAGCTTGAATACTTAAAGCTTATTGAAGTACTTCCCCAAGCATACACAGCTAGCCAATAGCAGAATCAGAGTTGAGCCAGCTCCTGTAAGTATGTAAGACTATTTTAGGGAGACTTAACTGCAGAACATTTGCCATTCATTCAACTAAGATGAATGCGGTAGGCTCAAACCATGAAGAATCTAACCTCCATACTGTTGGACAATGGGGAATGGTCTCATTCTCTCTGAGCTCTGCCAGCTACAATATTTTCAGACCTAGCCACTCAAAGTGGTACTGTTGTGATCATAATGCTAACAGTAACTATTTGAGATTATAACTGGGTGAAGTTTCTAAATTTCTAACTTGGTACCTGGGTAATCTTTGGTTGTGGAGAACTGAGCTGTGAGAGGTTTCCCAGCATCATAACCTCTTTCCTCTGCACATTGATAAGACCACACCCTCTGCCTCCTCTGTCCTTCTTTACAGTCTTGGGAGCAGGACAACCAAAATTATATCCAGACACTTCCAAACATCCCCTGAGGGACAGAACTCTTCTCTAGCTGAAAACCAGTCTGTAAGACATTGTCCAAATTATAAGCACCTGGCTTGAGACACATCTGAATGCGGCCACATTGTACACTCTTTTCTGACACCCCGGGAGCTTAAGAAATGTCATTGCCCCTTGGGAGAAGAGGTCATTGCTGAGCTCCTTGAAGCCAGGACTCTTGCTTTCAGGATTGTCCAGTGAGAACCATCAATACCTAGGAGTCCCACATTCTCTCTTTCCTTATTCTTCTTTCCTTTACAAATTAGCCTTTGTAAAGGTAATTTTATTCCTATATCTTCCATCTTGTTCTCCATCATTCTTATCTAAGACAAATTATAAAGTTTAGTGATTTTCAATACGGCATAATTGATCTGATCCTACTGATCAGATCATTTCCCGACCCCAAGGGCAAAAAAGAAGAAGAAGAAGAAGAAGAAGAAGAAGAAGAAGAAGAAGAAGAAGAAGAAGAAGAAGAAGAAGAAGAAGAAGAGGCACAGCCATTTTGGCATGAACTTGACTGGTAGAAAAACTCTTTAAACTTGTTCTGAATGTGAAAAGATATTCCTTTCAAGATCTTGATAAAAGTTTTCTTGGGAAACTCCATTTTTTTTTCATTGCAGATCTCTACTTTCTCTAGGAATTAGCACATTCCAAGCAGACCTATACATCCTTGTTATGTTTTCAATAACTCAAAATGAATAGCACTGGTAGAAACTGAGTGCTAATGTTTATTGAGAACTCACTAGATGATGAGCTCTCTACGTACTTTACAAAGAGTCTTCTTCAGTCACCACATTTAACACACTTATCTAGAGCTTCATTGCAGGCGCCAAGTTAAAGGTTTGCATGTCTAAGCACCACAGATGTTCTGAAAGCTAGAACAATTTTCCCAAAGTCAGTACAACCAGAATAAGGACTCAAGTCCTAATCATCAGTACATTATTACTACATCCATTATTCCTGCCTGTCCTCCCCAACTTCAAAAGATTGAATAACACCTTTTCTAGTATATATTTCTCAGTGTAATTATGCAGCATATTTTGAGTATACTGTAGTCAAATAGATTTCTTTTAGGTTTGGGGAAAGTCACAATTGAGACACTCCTGTAACAGAAATGCAATTTGAATTTCATTCAGTCAGTCATGTTCATATGACCTTGCCACTCACTGTTAATTATGCTATTGGGACTCTTCCTATTTTAAGTAGTATCAATTGGCTCTTGAGCTCTAAAACACCAAAGTACTTAGGAATGAGCGCATTTTCCCCCAGTAGCTGAATTTATTTATAGTATCTTCAAGAATGCAGTGGAGACAAATGGAATATAGGACCTTGAAAAGTACGGCAAGTCAGGAACCTAGGACTACACAGGTAATGGGCCTATGGGTAAACCAAAACTATCATTTTACTAAAGGAACAAAGTAATAAACATATTGCTCTACACATAGATACTGGTGCATTGCTCATCCATTATCAAAGAAGTGTCTCCTTGCTGAAGATGGATTATTAACGAAGAGATCCTCAACTGAACAAAGTGCAGACAGTGAGAGATTTTGGAGTGCTCAGCCCTACATGGATAATTTTTTAATCAACCTCCTCTCCTCAAGGCTCAGAGATCTCTGCAGAAGAAGAGGTGGGGAGATGGCAAGAGACAGATGTGACGAATGTCTCTCAGGAAGTAGCATCTTTCCAACACAATAGAACAGATACAAATATGAACATAACAAGACTATGACACCATACACAAGACCTGCACAGGCTCAAACCAGACAAAATTCCAGCACTGAAAAGAGGAAGTGAACCCAAAGTCCCGCTCCTATCCAAGAAGCTATTCGTAATTGTTACCTGATGGGGAAGGGAAAATTAGTTTTGTCCAGTGAAGTTCTCTTTGTATATTAAGCACATTCCAGGGTAGGCCCCATGCTCTGGAGTAGTTGACCAACACTAAAAAAACTCCATGGGGTGTGTGTGTGTGTGTGTGTGTGTGTGTGAGAGAGAGAGAGAGAGAGAGAGAGAGAGAGAGAGAGAGAGAGAGAGAGAGAGAGAGAGAGATTTTTGTTTCGGCCTTTGTTATTGTTGTTTTCTTCTTGTCTATTTTGAAAGCATTTATTTATTTATTTATTTATTTATTTATTTATTTATTTATTTATTTTAGGGAGGGTAAAAGAAAGAACATAATGTTGGGTGAGTGAGAGGGTGGAGAAGATCTGAGAGGAGATTAAGAAAGGTGAAAGAATACTATCAAAATATATTGTATAGCAAAAATGATTTACACAAAAAAATAATTTTTTAAGTTAGCAAGCATAAGTACAAGAATCTTTTACTATGTCTAAGATGAAGCCCCAAAAGAGAACTGTTATAAAATCAAGTCTTATGTATGGCATTAATTTTTGTTTTAAAAAATTGAATAAAATGAAGATATATTTTTTAGTCAGGTTGAAAGTCTTTTGTAAGAAAGGGGCCATGTTGCTGGCCATACAGAAAGAAAGGCTGTTGGAGAGCCAAAAGGGTTTGGGCCTAATTCTTAGCAGATCTCTGCTAAAACTTCCTCTTGCCTGTAATTCTCTGAGCTTTGATCTCACTGTCTAGTCCAGTTTCTGGTGTTCTATTTGTTTAGATGAATACCCTTCTCCTCGGCCTAGGTACTGACACTTCACTAATGTCAAGTGTATGATTGTTTGGGCATCAGCTACCACAAGCTTTTCTCTAGTAACTGGTCAGTTGTTCACACTTGAAATGTAAAAGCTGTCTATTACTCCAATTTTTTTCCTGAAAGCATCCACCTTGTCTACTAAAATCTAAATTTCCAGAATCTTCCAATTAATTTTTCATGTATTTTGCTTTTAGCAACCCTACAGACTAGGTATTATGTTCATTTCACAGATGTAGAGATGAAGACAGATCAATTAAATGTCAGAGTCAGAGTCTACAACCAGCTCTTCCAGAGCCTCATACTCTACTTTTCAACTTACCATGCTTCTCAGGGGCTCTTTGGAACACTCAGCGAGATTTCCAACTTAGAAAACCATAGATAGCCTTATTTATAATAGCCAGAAACTGGAAACAACCCAGATGTCCCTCAACAGAGGAATGGATACAGAAAGTGTGGTACATCTACACAATGGAGTACTACTCAGCTATTAAAAACAATGAATTTATAAAATTCTTAGGGAAATGGATGGATCTGGAGAGTATCATCCTGAGTGAGGTAACCCAATCACAAAAGATCACACATGGTATGCATTCTTTGATAAGTGGTTATTAGCCCAGAAGTTTGGATTACAGGAAGAACGACCCACAAACCACAAGAAACTTAAGAAGAAGGAAGACTAAAAGGTGGGCATTTCATTCCTTCTTAAAAAGGGGAATCAAACACCCACAGAAGGAGTGGCAGAGATTAACTATGGAGCAGAGACTGAAGGAAGGACAAGCATATAGCTATCTCCTAAGAGGCTCTTACAATACCTGACTAATACAGATGTAGAGGCTCACAGCCATTCATTGAACTGAGTACACTGTCCCCAATGAAGGAGTTAGAGAAAGGTTCTATGGAGCTGAAGGGTTTGCAGCCCCTTAGGACGAACAACAATTACTAACTAGTACCCTCAGAGCTCCCAGGGACCCAACCACCAATCAAGGACTATACAGGGTGGGACTGAATGTACTGGCAGCAGGTATATAGTAGAGGATTGCAAATTCGATCATCAATAGGAGGAAAGGACCTCGGCCTTGTGAAGGTTCTGTGCCCCAGTGTAGGGGAATGCCAGGGCCAATAAGTGGGAGAGGGTGGGGTGGCAGGCATGGGGAGGGGGGAGGCAAAAGGGGTTTGTTCTTGTTTTTGTTTGTTTGTTTGTTTGTTTGTTTGTTTTGGAGGAGAAAATGGGAAGGGGAAAATGTACGTGTAAATAAAGAAAATACAAAAAAAAAAAAAAAAAAGAAAACCATAGATAGGGTCATGCTCACTACCTATGAATACCTCTTTCAGTGTTTATCCAATACTCAGATTTTTAAACCCGGAAAATCTAGACCTGTTGATTCATACCTGAACTTCAGGAATCAAAGAACTCTGAAATGATGTGCACCTTTTTGTGCAGGTGTGATGGGTATGCCACCCAGAGGTTATCTTTCCTCAGTTTCTCAATGGGGTCACTGGTCCAGGAAAGGAGAGAACATCTGCAGTAGGAGAAGATGTGGGAACCATGTGTTGTCACTGCCTATGTTTGGATCATCTGCTAGGAGACAGAAGTGGTGATGTCAGTTTTAATGAGAAGCCGTCATAACATCGCACTTTTTCTGTCTTCCCTTTGCCTCACATGTCCACATGGACTCCTACCTGTCCCCTACCAGAACTGCCTTGCTTATGTAAAGAGCTCTCTTGCAAACAGAATTTCTCAGACTACAAGTGATGAGGAGCTATGTTTTCTTGTGTGCTAACTGAAAAATGAGCGATAGGTTATTCAAGTTGTAAAACAGGTTACTGTCAACAGGATAGAGACTTTTTGTGAAAGAAAACAGTTAGTGTATTATCTGTTGTCTGAAGTCTACAGAGAACAAAAGACAATGGTAGCATAACCCTGGGCAAAATGCTAATGGCTGCATAATTGACTTAGCAGATAATTATAAAACACAGCTCCACATTAAAACACAAAAGATGTAATGATTGCACTTTATAAACTAATTAATGAACACTAACTCAATTCAATAATTAATAATTCATTATTTAACTTCTAATTAAATAACCATCCTCTTCTCTGCAAACTTTGCTGGTGGTTTAATTACTCTTGGCTAAATATACAAGCAGGCACTCCTTCTCTGTCAATTAACAAGTGAAATCACTATAACTAGAAGAATGTGTGCATTTAAATAGAAGTGCCTCCCACCTTCAAAAGACAAGAGCAAAGATCTCAAATGATTCAAGTTACGCTTGGGCTGAAGAACTGAGGAAGACAGTGGATTAGTGAGAGATGATTGGGATCAGGTCAGGTCCAGAGGCAAGGTGGAGGCCCATAATATCAGAGTAGATAAGAGTCAGTTCTCTGGGGGACCTATGAGCAGGAAACAGTTGACACAGGTCCATCTGATCCAACTGTGCATATACCATTAATTCTGTTTTCTGACATCATGTTGCTCTCTTGAATTAGTCATCATGAGAGTTTAGTAGATGCACATTAAGCCATTTTCACATGCACTGCCTCCTCTTTTTCTCACTCCTCTAGATGGGATGGATTATCTAGAGAAATGCACACAGGAAGAGGCTCACAAACTGGAGTCCTTCCCACTCCTCTCTTCCCTTCCCTTCCCTTCCTCTTCTTTTCTCCTATCCTCCCTCCCTTTTCCTTTCATAGATAGATAGATAGATAGATAGATAGATAGATAGATAGATAGATAGATACATAGATAGATAGATAGATAGATAGATAGATAGATAGATAGATAGATAGATGGGTAGATAGATAGGTAGGTAGAGACGGAGACAGATATATATGCATATCTTGTGGACATGATGATGCTTGCCTTTAATCCTAGCATTTAAGGGGGCAGATGCTGATGGATCTCTTAGTTCAAACTTAGCCTAGTCTACATAGCAAGTTTAATACCAGGCAGGACAACATAGTAAGAACCTATATCAAAAGAGAAGTCTCAGAACACACTCTTCCTTGACAGTTATTTTAACCAACCCATTGGCAGTGTTCCACTCTTTAATAAATTTTCACATTTTGATGAACAACTTTTTTTTCTTGAGACAATGTTTCATGAATACCAAGCTGGCCTCAAACTCCCTATAAATGAGTGAGGTTCTGGAACTCCCAACCTTCTTGCCTTTACCTCTTGAGTGCTAGTATACAGGCATGTACCACACAGACTGTTTTATATGGCATGATGCTAACAATCAAACCTAGGGCTTCATGCATGCTACAAAGACTGTGTCAGCTAAGCCACATTCTTAGCCCTGTTTTCTGCTTTTAAAGTTTGTGTTTGTGTGTGTACACGGGCATGTACATGTGTGTGTGTGTGTGTGTGTGTGTGTGTGTTCTGAATAACATTTATGTCTTTGATTCTTTTATGTTTATTATAGGCAGAGAAAAATTATCACAGCACACAGATCACATGATGTTTTGTGGAAAGGCCAAGGAACAACAGATTGGTCTAAGGAATGATGTCCTTGCAGAAAGCCCTTTCCTATGGCAGGAAATGCTGGTGGGAGTATGGAGCACTCTGACATGCTGAAGTCATCAGTTGGTGGCACAGCATCAGATAGTAAGATATAACACATCTGCTGTTTCCCTTTCTCTCCTCTGTTGTGGTTTCCTAGAAGAGCTCATCTTACTTCACAATTACTAATAGTTTCCTCATTTTAAATTTCTTTTTAGTCTATCCTATTTTATTTTATTTTATTTTACATGTATGGGTATTTTGCTTGGGGATATGTCTGTGCACCATTTGTGTGCAGTGCACATAGAGGCTAGAAGAGGGCATTAAGTTTTGGGAACTGAGGCTAATGATGGTTATTGGGAGTTCAATGTAACAACCAGTGTAGGATCTCAACCACTCCTAGGTACCATTCATATTACAGGATCAGCATTGTAGGCCAAGAGCAGTTTAGCCAAAGGAAAACTAGTTGTAAGGTGAATGATTCAGCAGTGAGCTGGATATCTTCAGTTTCATGGTGTAACATCTACAAAAATTGATTAAAAGGAGTTCTCAGCTCATATAGCTGTTGCAAAAAATAAATGAAATCAAGCAACTCACTTCTCAATGTCATTTTTTTTT
>JADRCD010199173.1:0-17139 GCA_019843815.1 Montemys delectorum | reverse complement strand
GGGATTGGGGGCTCTGCTAGAGATGGGGCCCGGTTCCCCCACCCCACCCCCAGTTCGTCTTCTGCGCACAACAGGTCGGTGAGGAGCGCGAAGGGGGTGGGGTGGCACAGCAGCTTGGGGACTGCGGACTTCCTGGAGGGGGTGACAAAGGGGTACGGGGTGTGTGAAGGGGCTGGAGTTGACATTGGTGGTGGTGGTGGTGGGTTGTAGCCGACGAAGGGGCAGGTGTGCCCTGGAGTAGCGGGCCACTGGTGTCGCTGAGTCCTTATCCCCTCCAGCGATACGGCTACCATTTCTTTCCTCCCGTTTCTAACCTCCTCCCACTAAGCCCCAGGCCTCTTTCCTTTCCATTCTCTTTCACCTGGCCTCCAGCTCTGTCCCCATATCTCTTTAAATTTCAAGAAACAATTCCTAACTCCTCCATCTTTGCTGTTCTGTTTTTTTCCCCCTGTCCCCGTTCCTTCCTTTTTGGTTTTGCCTTAAACACCATGTTCTAATCTATCTCAATGACTTTCTCCCCATCTCTGATCTCCACCTTCCTTTTCTCTTCCACTCTCTCTTTGCTTCTGTCCTGACCAGACTCCTCCATCCTCCTGCCTGATGCCTGTTCTCTTTTCCCTCCCTGTCTGTCTTCTGTCTTCTCTCTTCTGCATCCTTGGCCAGTCCTCTGTAGCCCCTCTTCCCTCTCCCTCTCCTCCCTTCCTGGCTGCTGTCCACCTTCTCACTGTGGACCAACCTTTTCCCTTCCAGCCCTTCACCTCTTATACCCCGTTCCCAGCACCCCACTCCCCTCCCTAGCTTATTCCCCAGGGTATTATTCAACATGCAGACAGAGACTAAGAATCCAGAAGAGACAGGGTGTCACATGCTCTTTCTCTCTGAAGATCCTAGCCCCTCGGGGATTCACCATCCTCAGTTTGGAGACTGCACTTCCTTTCAGAACCAACCATCTAGACTCTCCTAGGACTTTTACCTGGAGCAGCCACAGTTGAGGGGGTGGCTTCCTTTGAGCTCCACCTTCTTTCAGAATGCACCTATGCATTTGGGTGGTTAAACATCAAGAGCAAATCCCAAAGCGTGTCCTGTAGCTTTTTCCTCCCACTGACTGTTTTCTCCCATTTGTCTGAAAAGGCAGCTAGGCAGCTAGCTTCTAGGCTTCATCACAAAAGAAGTGCCTTGTGCTACAAGAGGTGACCGACCGGGCTTCCAGCACCCCCCCCCCCCCAACACTCACCAAGATTGACTTCTCTTCCCTCCCCCACTCAAAAACTCCCTCCCTAGCGGTAGGTGCTCAGGGAATCACAAGGTTCTTGGCTCTAAATTAAGATCCAAGAAGCCTGGAGCTGTGGGCAGAGGAAGTGAGAAGGAAGGAAGCCAAAGAGGCAAGGGTAGACAGTCACCAGGGCCAGGAGGTAATGGGACCCATGTGGGATGTTGGAGGTGGGGCAGGGGGCTAGTTTAGGGAGTTTTCCTAAAAGTATGCCAGGAAACAGTGGATTCAGGGAAGCAAAACCGTGGCTGGTAACTGTGCAGCCCAGGTCGGGCAGAAGGAGCAAGATTGGTGGATGGGTAATCTGGGGGAGTACAAGGGCCAGATTAGGGTGTGACACCCTCATTTTTCCCTCCAGTAAAGGCCAAAAATCTGGGTCATAGCTGAGGAAGACCTCAGAACCAGAGTGCAGAATGTGGTAAGTTTAGCCCTGCAGAGGGAGCTTGGAGACCATTTTCCTTGGGGGATTGGGCCCTTTCCTACCTAGGCCATCTTGAGGCCTATTGAGGACTGGCCCCTTGGGAAGAGACTAATGGGGTCAGGGTCTTCCTAACACACACCTGCTCAAGCAGAGAAACCTAGAGGGAGGTACCCTAGACTCCTGGTGTGAACCTACCCTTTTCATACATGAACCCTGTGGCCTGGCTCTCACCTGCTTTTTCTCCCATCCTATAGGCCTGCTCAACTGCTGTCCCAACTCCTCCCTCTCTGGCCACTGCTGTTGCTACCCTTATCACCGCCTGCTCAGGGCTCCTCCCATCGATCCCCACCAGCCCCAGCCCGTCCCCCCTGCGTCCGGGGTGGGCCCTCAGCCCCTCGCCACGTGTGTGTTTGGGAGCGGGCGCCTCCGCCAAGCCGATCCCCACGGGTCCCAAGATCACGTCGGCAAGTTCTGCCAGGCACTGCGCCTCCTGCTACCCCGTCAGGCTTTGAGGAGGGGCCTCCCTCATCTCAGTACCCTTGGGCTATAGTGTGGGGTCCCACAGTATCTCGGGAGGATGGAGGGGACCCCAACTCTGTCAATCCTGGATTTCTGCCCCTGGACTATGGTTTTGCAGCCCCACATGGGCTGGCTACTCCGCACCCCAACTCAGACTCTATGCGGGATGATGGAGACGGGCTCATCCTTGGGGAAACTCCTGCTACCTTGAGGCCCTTCCTGTTTGGAGGGCGTGGAGAAGGTGAGTGAGCAAGGCTGCTAGGGATGTGAGGGATGGGCGTGGGGGTCTTGAAGACTGTGATCTGCCGAAATTGAGGCCTTATCTGTAAGATGTCTTCAGCAAATGTGCCAGGTTCTAGGCTGGCAAAGGATGCAGAGGTGGAGCTGCTGTGCGCACCCTGAAGGAGTTCAGGTCCACTGTTGAAGACAAAGGTTGAAACACTTGGGGATGAGTCAAACGTAATAAACACCCAAAAAGAAGCGCGTACAACATGTTTTTAGGAAAGGAGAGAAGTGAGAGACTGTTTTGCCCTGGGGATCAGAGCAGATCAAACAATTGACGTGTGAGCTGTGAGCTAGATCTTAAAAACAGAATGAGTATTCCCGGCAGAGGGAAGCCATGGAGGAAGGTCACTCTCTACATCCTATGCTGGGGGTGGGGCTGGGGGAGGGGTAATCTGAAACTTCTACCCCCATTTCTATACAGGAGGATAGTTCTGACCTCGAAGTCTCATCCTCATCACATGTATGTGTAAGATTTGGTACATGTAATGTTTGGGAAAGTGGAGGAGCTGACGGCTCAGGAGAAAGTTGATTACAGGGGATGAGGGAGAGTTCAGAGGAGACAGGCAGTGTGGAGTCAAACAGCAGCACGCAGCCACACCCACTCCGAGCCTGTCTCAGACCTCCCCACAGCTGTCTTCCCTCTTCATCAGGTGTGGACCCTCAGCTTTACGTTACAATCACCATATCCATCATCATTGTTCTTGTGGCTACCGGCATCATCTTCAAGTTCTGGTAAGCTGGGGGAGACGCCTAGAGATGTGTAAGGCAAGAACACAGGGCAAGGCCAAGGCCAGGTTTCATGGGAGTAGGAAATCCTGAAGGGAAGAGCTTGAGGAACGCTAATTGGAGTGGAAGAGGACTTAGGGAAATCAGTGCGGATTCCTCCAGGAAAAATACAAGGGTAGTGGGAGGGAAGGGGAGTTATTTATCTAAACTGGCGACTTTGGTGGGCAGCTCTCTGCGACAGAGAAAACTGAGCCAGGCTGCAGAACCCTTTCTTGGGGCTTCTGTCCAGGAGGAAGAAAATCGGGAGCTTCCTTTGTATACGTTGAATAGTGGGTCACACAGTCCTTCACACTTTACTGAGAGAATCGCTAGATTCGGCTGCCCAAGTCATTAGCTGACTTTGAGCTTGAACTAAATCTGCCAGGTACCTGCAGAGGACAGCAATGGCTCCTCTGGACATCAGTGTGGCGGGGGCAGTTTTAAGGGGCTATGTATTGGTAGGGAGGAGACATTAAGCTCATGGTCTAGAGGGAAGCAGAAGGAATAGTTTCAGAAGCCACTTTCTTTGCTGTGGAAAAGCTGGGGGTTGTTGGGAAGTGAGAAGCTGGGATAACCAGGGATGCTGGACTGAGACAGAGAGTACTCAAGTTTGTGAGAAGACCTCTTTCCTTCCGATGCACAAGCTGGGACCGTAGCCAGAAGCGGCGCAGGCCCTCAGGGCAGCAAGGTGCCCTGAGGCAGGAGGAGAGCCAGCAACCACTGACAGACCTGTCTCCTGCTGGAGTCACTGTGCTGGGGGCTTTTGGGGACTCGCCTACCCCCACCCCTGACCATGAGGAACCCCGAGGGGGACCCCGGCCTGGGATGCCCCAGCCTAAGGGGGCTCCAGCCTTCCAGTTGAACCGGTGAGGGCAATGGGATGGGAAGGGCTGATGGAATGGGAGGGTGAGGAGGGAAGGCAACGGAGGTCTCTAGACCTTCAGTTATCTTTCCTGGGTGGGTGGTCTTCCCCAATGCAGTCCATGACACCCTTCCTGATCCGGTTCCCAGGCCTCCTGAGGGGGCTGGTCAGATACCCTCCAAGGGGAATGGGGCTCCCTGCACCCCAGGCTCTTGGTCCTATTCCCCTACTACCCTTTAATTCCAGCTGTGCCCTCTTAACTCTGACTTCTCCTTCAGCTTCAGCCTACTCCTTGGTTCCTGACTATGCATTTTCCCTCTTCCTCTCAGGATTCCCCTGGTGAATCTGTGATGCCCCCCACCCATGTTGGGGTGCTGCCAAGCAGGAGGCCAAGTGGCCAGCATAGCCACCATCCACTGAGGGTGGGGCAACCATGGGGAATTGGGGCCATGGTGGGGGCCTCCTAGCTCCTGTCCTTGCACACAACCTGGGACACTCACTAATCCCATGGGCAAGCCCAAGCGGTTGTCCTCCAGTGACTGGGGTCTCCCATTCCCACCCTTGCACATTCACATGAAAGCCTTGCACACTCACCCACACCCTCACAGGCCATAGCACAGTCATGCTCTCCACGCTGCTCCTCTGCTGTTCCCATTCACATCTGCTCAGCCAGCTCCTCCATTTCTCCCTCGTGTTACCTACGACTTGCTCCCTTTACATTCTCCGTGCCCATCTCAGACCTGGCACGAGCATTTCTGGCTCCAATATATGGCATAGTGTGCCCACTCTGCCTCCTCAACACCCACTGGTCTAGCTTCTGTGGCCCTTGCATGCTGCCCTAGAGGTGGGTGGGAGGTGAGCTAGGGGCTCCTTGTACCATTTGTCATGGCCCCATTCATGTCTTATTTCTCACCATCCTTCCATTCCATCCCAAGGATGCTGGAATTACTGAGGGCTCCCCCACAGGAATGGGGGTAGTAAGGCCCAGTTATTAAACTCTGTCATCTGAAGTATGGGTTTGGGGAAGTCCCCTGCTGCACTACATGAGAAGGGACTCCCATGTCCTCCTTTCCCTCCCAAGCCCCTTGTCTTGTTTGTCCTGGCTGTCTGTGTGTATGTGTCTGTATGGACTTCGGAGCCCCCTCAACAGGTCCTCCATCTCCCACCCTCCCCTAAGGCCTCCCTAAATGTACCTAGGCTGCCGGGAACGGAAGCCAGCTGGCTCAAGGCCGTCGGGAGCTCTGCTTCCGTACCCACCCTTCTCTTCCTGGGTCCCTTCGTGCCCCCCCTCCCTTTTCCGTTCTTCAGGTTCTTCCCCTTTCTCGTTCATCTCTCAGCTCCTTTCTCCCTCTTACCTGGCTCCTATGCTGTGATATATATTTTTGTATTATCTCTTTCTTCTTGTGGTGATAATCTTGTGGGATGTAAGTTTCAAAATTTTCAAATAAAGCCTTTGCAAGATAATGTAGTTCCATGTTTTGCCTTATAATTCCCCCCCCCCCCCCCCCCATACACCACATACACACAGAAATGGGCGGGAAGGAGAATGGGAGAGGAAAGGGAGAAGAGGAACTTCTTCAGACTAGATTGTCACCTGGCCTGCTCTACCTGAAGCTGGAGACTGATGGATACCTTAACTTAGGACAGGATGAAGGACGGAGCTGGAGAGAGGCTCTGGAGGAGAAAGAGCCCTGCGGGAGAGGAACTGGCATCTGAAGTGTTTGTAAGACTTGCATGTTCCTTACTAGTGAGGGTCAAGAGAGACCAAAGAGAGAGAAAAGTGGGGACATTTCTTAGGACAGGCAATGGGACAAGCCAGAAAAGCAACTGATTGATTTGAGACAGAGTCGCTCACCCTGTAGTCCAGGCTGGCCCATACTAGGTTCTCCCATCTTGGCCTCCTGAATGCTGGCATTACAGGCATGAGTCACCACACCACACTGGGCAAGATAGCTAAGGCAGAGGATAAAAGGTCAAAGGGAGAGGATGAGCAAGCCCCAGGAGAGGGTGCTGTACCTGCTCCGTTTTCATCCTCGCTTCCTAACACGGCCTTTTCCCCACGACTGCCCACTAAAAATCTATGCTGCACGGACCAGGAGCCCTGCGTGCAGCTCAGTGTGGTTTTCCTACTTGCTAAGGTGTGGGGGTGGAATCAAGGGGTGTGTCTGGGGAGGGAACACAGGCTGCCCAACTGGGATCAGTCACCTCTGAGGTCCCAGTTCTAGGTTTGGCTCTTTAACAGCCCTAGTAAAGCCCACACATCAGTTTCTCAGCTGTTGCTAGGCTCTGTTGCTGTGGTAACCACCTAGGTCTTGTGTCCTGTTCCTCCCCGCCCCACCCCCTATCTGTGCCTCACCTGCTCTCTGGAAATGGGTAGCCCCAGGGAAGTAGGAGGCAACATAGTATCCAAGAGAGCAGTGTGGGCTGCCTGGCATGTACCTGCCTCCATGTGTTTTATCTTTGATGCTATAAACAGGAGTGTGTGTGTGTGTGTGTGTGTGTGTGTGTGTGTGTGTGTGTATGAGCGTGTGTACGCTGATAGGTGTTTTAGATGCTAAGGAGCTGTACTGCATATTGAAAGAAGTGTAGCTGAGCCCCTAAAACTGATGAGTGTGGGATAGAAGGAGTGTATGTCTTAGGACAGGATTAGTGTTAGGACAGGCTGCTCCACAGGAAAGCAGCAACTGGAGTAATGAACCAAGAACCGACCAGCGGAGGTATGAGGCAGACAAGCCTTCTGAGGAGGGGTGTCAACCAATGCAGTGCTCCAGGAGACTGCAGAGGGAATGGAAAGGGAGGGGGCCGGGAGGAACCGGAAGGGCCAGGGCGAGGTAGGGGTAGGGAAGGAAGGGCTATGTGGAAGGTGAAGGAAGATGCCCCCTTAACCTTTGCAGCTTTCCCCACAGGGCCGGAGCCCTCGCCAAGGAGAGTGGGGACGAAAGAGCACTTGGTGTAGAAGGGCGAGATGCTCATGTTTGGAGGGCTCCCTGGGCTCTCACCTTCCACAACTCTCCTTTAGAGAGACAGTGTGATCCTGTGGCTCATCCATATGCAAAAGGCGCACATGAAGTCCCCTAATGAACAAGGAATTAATTGCCGTCTGATTAGACTGCAGTCCTCCTAAATTTAAATAAATTAAACATACCAGTGAGACACTGGAAGTCTCACCTGTTCCCTCTCCCCAGATGCCCTCTCCCCCGTGGAAAGGGGGATGGGAGAGAGAAGACACCATGGAAAGGCAGATGGGTGGAAGGATGGGAGAGAGAAGACAGTCTGGATGTTTGGATCCCCTAGAGGAATTATGCTAGCTTGGGTCAGTGTCTTGCTAACCATGGCAACACATGGGCCCTGGGAACCAGACTTTAAATTTTCTCTTCCTTAAAGCTCCAACAGTGACTTGGGGCTTCAGGTCTTCTGAAGGCTTCAGGCGGTAGAGTCATAAAGGAGAAAAAGAACAAGGCCCAAGCGGCTATTTTGAGAACTCCAAGTTTCTTGGAGGCCACAAGTCACAAGCCCAGTTTGAGGGAGGCATCATCTCCCATCACCAAACTCTTTGTTGAGGAAGTACATCAAATGACTCAGCCAAGGTTCTCCTAGGCACACTTCTGGAATGCTTACCATTGTGGCCGACCAGAGCAGGGGATGGGAAGCTCCCAGGAGGAGGGGTCTCCTAGCAGAGCTCAGGGTGTGGAAATGATTCAAGATGGAAACTGTGCCAGCTGGAGAACCCCAGGCTAAAATTAACAGCCCTCCTCCCCACCCCACTGTGTCCCACATTTACTGCTCTAAAGCTTTGTTCCAGGGACTTAAAAGTGGCTTCTTATAGCAAAAGGCAGGCGGAGGGCTGCCAGAGGCACGTGGCTCAGACAGTGGTTGATGAATGTACAGAGGCGGCAGAGAACCACAACTTTTGGGAATTACTATTTTGCTTCCATATTTCTCTACTCCCCCTCTCTCTTCTTTCCTTTTCTTTCACCTTCTCTTCCTTCTCTTTTGAAGGCAGAGTCTCTCTATATAACCCAGGCTGGCCTGCCCAAAACTGTGAACACTAAGTATCTCAGCCTCTTGAATGGTGGCATTACAGGGACATGATGGCCTCATCTCTTAAGCCTTTATCCTGCTAATTTGCCACTGAGATCAACGCAGACTGAGTGCTGCACTCAAAACTGTAATAAAAAGTAAGAGACATTTTGGCATGGTAGCTTACACCTATAATTCCAGTATGTGAGTGACAGAGACAGGAGGATGAGGAGTCCCAGGCCATCTTAGCTATGTGCTGTTTGAGTCAGTCTGGGCTCAAGATATGAAAACAAAACAGTGCTGGGAGACAGATGAGCTTGCAAAATGCTTTCCATATCAGGATGAGGATCAGGGTCTGGCCCGGGCACCCACAGACAAATACTGGGCATGATGGTTCTCTTTGTTAATTCCAGCCTTGGGGAGGCAGGAAGGATCTTGGGGCTTGATGGCCAGATGATGTATTGAATTGGTGAGCTTTATGTTCAGTTTGAGACCCCTTCTCAACAGAAAAAAAGAAAAATAATCACAGGAATGAAGGAAGACAGCTAATAATGACCTCTGGCTTCCACATACACACAAAAATAATACAAAAATAAATAAAAGGTTTGGTGATTTATGTTTGTGATCCAGCACTGAGGACGGCCACTGAGGCAGCAGCATTGGAAATTCAAAGTTATCCCAGCAAGTTTGTGGCCTGGCTGGGCTACAAGCGATTCTGTCTCCAAAAGTAGACAAGGCTGGCTGATCTATATAGTGAGTCCCAGGATAGCCAGAGCTACATAGTGAGACCCTATCCTAAACAAACAAACACATAAAGGTAACTTTTGCTGTCCCTGGCTGTGACTTTGAGGGAGAAGTCACTTAAACTCACAGTCCCACTTTTATTATCTGTAGAATAAGATCACAGAGTAATTTTGCTTTCTCACTATAGGAACTCATTTGCATGAGCTGAGATGGACCTGTGGCTACGTATACTTACTAAATAAATACATAAATAGACAAACGTTGTTTTAAATACTGAAGATTCTTTCCCGATTTGGTACCACGATGGATTTCTGGTAACCATGTCTTTTAATCACTGGCCACTTGAAGCAGAGGAAGCTGGCACAGGAGACCCACCAGGAACTTGCAGAACAAAGGAAATTAATAACAGTTATAGTCTTTAGAGAGGTGGGGGTGGTCTCAGAGCCTAGCAGATTATGAAGGTAGCAGATGGGATGTAAAGAAAGCATTTATGAAGTTAGTCCCATTGCCTCATCCTACCTTGAGGCTGTTACATGCTAGCAGTTTAGCAGCTTAGAGAAGACCGGAGACAGAATAGAAGGAAGCTAAGCCCTGCAGGCCAGCCTCTGTGATTTTACACATATATTATTTCAGTATCTAGTATGAATAGTTTCTTCCCTGACAATCTTTTTTTTTCTTTTTTCTTTCAATCCATGAGCTTTCTGTTTATTGTAAACAGGATTAAATAAAGTCAACCATAGTCAAAGAGGAAGAACAAGAAACCAGTTGACAAGGAGTGAAGGTAGGAAAAACTGTAGAGTGTAAAGGGTGATCAGGTATATGGATAGAGACACACAAGAAGTCCTGATAATCTTAGTGGGGATTCAGATATATAAATTAATTAAAATTAACAGTAAAAGCAATAGACTAAGAGATTTCAAAAATCCTATTACTTAGGAAGTGGAGGAAAGTGAATCAAGGATTCAAGACCAGTTTTAAATACAACAATGTAAGATCCCGTCTCAAAGACAAAGACATAGCTGGGTGGTAGGAGGGAGAGGCAAATGGGTATCAGAGAGTTCCAGGGCAGCCAGGGCCAGAGAAACCCTGCCTCGAAAACAAACAAACGACCAAGACATAGTAAATGGTATGAAATTTTTTAAAAAACTTCGGGTTGCAGCAATCAGGGAAAGTTTCCTGCAATCGTTTATAATGTTCATGTAACAAACATTTGCTGGAATGCTTAATAAATTCTGGGATTTGCTGATACCATCAGGAGCAATTCAAAGTCCTTGCCCTTATGGAGCTGGGCAACAACATCAGGTGAGCTGTAAACAACATCGGGCACACTGAATGTTGTATTTAGAAGTAAAACCCCGTAAGAAGAGAAGAGAAGTGGGTGTTGCAATAAGAAAAGACCAAAGCGAAAAGAGTAACGGTGTGGTCAGAGGTAGACCGATTGAACTTTGATAGTCCTTATCCCGAAACCTCAAACAACTATGGACGTTCTTACCTTTCTTGAGTATTCAAAGAAATGAGAGTTTCCCCAGCCTAGCTCTGCAAAAAGGTTAACTCCCTACAACAACCCAGTCCACTCGGAAATGAGCTGTGCCTCCTGTCTTTTAAGATTCCGCGCGGTCTCTTTGGGACTGAAGAGTTGGCTCAGCTGTAAGGAGTGCTTGCTGCTCTTCCGGAGGACCGGAGGTTCGGTTCCCAGCACGCAGACTGGGAAGCTCGAAACTGTCTGTAACTCCCAAGGTCTGCAGAGGGCACCTGCACTCACGGCAGGCATCGGCACGGATATATGCATATAAAAGTAAGATAAATCTAGAAAAACAGGGGAAATCTAAGCTGTCGTTAGTGTCTTGATGCATAATTCATGAACCCGTCTAGCTTCCATCCTCCCACCTCCCCAGAAGCCTCTTCCGGAAGCCCGGGAGCGCTCTTCGAATGCTCAGCTTCAGCCCTTTAAGAGAACCGGCCTTTACTTCCGTTTGGGCGTCACATCCCCCGAAGCGCTCTACCGGTCCCCGGGCGGAGCTACTTCCGCCCTTACTTGTCGTAACTTCTGCCCTAAATATGTCCGAGCCCTAACAGCGCCGGATGTGGTTCTGCCGCTCTCGGAAGTGACTCGATCTCTGAACTCTTCCACCCCCCCCTCCCCGACTTTCCTGCTGCCGCCCTCCCCCCCGCTATTTTCCTCCTCTTACCCTCCCCCCCCGTTTTCGTTTCCGGTTCTCCCGCCTTCTCCGCGGAACGACTGCACATTGAATCTGTTGGGGGGGGGGGGAAGAAAAGTGGGCGTGGAGGAATTGGGGTTCCCGGGAGCACGAGCCGCAGCAGCACCACTTCCGGGTGAGTGTGCAGGAGGGCGGGGGGCCCCCCCCACGCGCCGCCTCGCGCCCCCGCCCTGCGGGTGTCTCGCGCGCCGCCCGTGCGAGTGTCGGGGGGTCTGTCTCGCGCCCGCAGTGCATGCCGGCGCGCCTCGCCTCGCGCTCCCTATCCCGCGCCCTGCGGGTCCTCCCACCCCCTCGGCTCCTTCCTTTCCCTGCGAACGCCGCCCCTCCCGCGCGCTGGCTCTGGCGCTGGCGCTGGCGTCGCCGCCGCCGCCGCCGCCTGGTGAGTCTCGCGCCGCTGCAGTCGGTGCGCGCCAAGCCCCTTGCTCCTCCCCCTCCCCTTTTCCTTGGCGAGTGGGGATCGGGGTGGGGGGGGGTCCACGATGTGACTGTAAGTGTGTCTGTCCCGGAACCGGAAGTGGTTGTGGAGGAGCGGGCGATGAGGAGGAATGGGGGGGTTTAGGGGGCGGGTGCCTGTCTAGTAGGTGGCAGAGTTCAGCTCCCTGGAGGGGTGAAGGAGGGACGTCCCAAAGACCGGTCTTTGAAGAAGGAGTAGGACTTGACATCGGGAGGAAGGACCCAGTTCGGTGTCTCAGGGGAGCGAAGGTTTTAGGGGGACTGCTGGGAGTCTCCAATATATAGACCACTGAAGGTTGAAGGAGGTACTTATTGGCACAGGCCTTGGGTAGGAAGGGGGCGAAGTCCTAGCTGAAGTGTGTGTTGGGGGGGCGAGGCTAGAGGAAGTGGCTGGGCCTGAACTTGGCACTGTGCCTGACACAGGGCTAGGGCATCCACTCCCCCCACTCCTCCCCCCAGCTTTGCTTTCTAAGCCGCTTCCCAGGAGCAGGGACCCTCTTTCATCTCTTCTGATCTCTTGACTCTTGGTTCCCTGTAGCCCTGGGGGAATGAAGAATGAAGTGTCTGAGCCTAGGAGTGGAACCCAAATGCTGCTGATAGAATTCATCTTAAGTTTTGGGGAACTGGCTTTATTTCCCTTAGGTACACTTAGTGGGTGTCACTGACCGCCTCTGACACTCGCCCTTCCATCCTTGGATTGTTGGTTGGGGAAGCTGTCTGCTTTACAAATTGCTGACAGTCAACTTCTGAGGTTCTCTACAGTTCTCTCTCCTTACTGGCCTCTGTAACCTAGACAATTTGTTTCCAGAAAGTTCAGGAGCCCTGGAAAGGAGAAGGAATAAGACCACAGGAGGAAGAGAGAGAGAGGGTAAGACAATTGTGGTTTAATGATTTGGGGAGAGATGGGGTCATCTCAAATGGTTTTTTCTTTTTTCTTTTTCCTTTACGCTGTGATAGAATTATTGGAGTAATCAACACCAGTGCTTGCAGTGAGAGGGGGAAAAATGGCCTTTTCTTGTTTCATATAGTACTCAGGAGGTTTTTGTGTAAAATGTTGATACTGTTTCTTTGTTACCTTGAATGCCCACTGGTACTCAACAGGAATGCAGTGTGAAATACTCAGGTGAAGCCACTCAATGGGCTTGCAGAAGACACGGGACTCTGATTACAATATAGTCTTTATGGTGTAGCTTATAAAAACAAACAGGCAAGTTTAGAGTTTCCCATTCTTAGTGGCTGGTGGAGTGTTTGAGTGGCTCTGTTCAGTGACCAGACTCTAACATGAGATAATTTGAGTTCGATGTGTCAGGTAATATTTTTTAGGGGAACACCACTTCTTGGATAGTTTGAAATAAAAGAGATAAAATTATATGGTATCTGCTCTAGTAAATCTGGGAGAAATCAAAATATGAGACTTAATGCTAATACTGAAACCTTTGTATTTTATGTTTTTGGGAACAAGAATTTGTAATGAAGCCCAGGCTACTCTGGAATTCACTAAGTAAACCAGATTGGCCTCGGACTTGAGGTGATCTCTTCTACCTCAGCTACCTAAGTGTTTGGATTATAGACGTATGCCACTATGAATGGAAATAAGAAAGGTTCTTTAGTTGAAAAATAGCTGTTAAAAACAGCAGTCAGGAGCACTGGTTGCTCTTCCAGAAGTCCTGAGTTCAAGCCCCAGCACCTCCATGGCAGCTCCAAACTGTCTATAACTGTAGTCCCATGGGATTGGTGCCCTCTTGTGTTTCACAGATGAAACACCCATATACTTAAATCCATAAATAAGCAAATCTTTAAAGACAACAGCAGTTCAGAGCTGGAGAGACAGTCCAGTTGGTAAAGTGCTTGTCGTGTAAGCACGAGGACCTAGGTTTGCTGTCCAGAATCCATTGGGAAAGCTGAGCATGGTAGGCCCAGCACTGGGAAGGCAGAGACAGGTGGAGATGGATCCCTGGGGCTTACCAAAGTTGATGAGCCTAGGTTAGTGAAAGACCCAGTGTGTAGAAATAGAGTGGATGACACCTGAGGAATGACTCCTGTGTTCACTTTATAAACACAAACAAGACTGAGGAGCAGGTAATGTAAAGTGGCGAGCCTCACCACATTCTCAGGCCATGACCTCTCACCTTTGGATGGTTGGAAACACCATAAGCAGCGTAGGACAGAGTAGTGCAGGAATGCTCACCCTACTGTCAGCATGTCCTTGCTGCCAGTAACTCCTCTGGAGATCAAATCTTTGGTACTTTTAAAATTTGTTTTTTATTTATTTTGTTTATGTTTGGGGAGGTTGGAGGACAACTTTGAGGGAGTTGTGGATTCTGGGTGCAAACTCAAGTCATTAGGCCTGGTGGCAGGTGGCTTTTTCTGCTGAGCTATCTTGGCAGCTGTCTTTTTACTTCATTTTTTTAAGATAGGGTCTCATATTGCCAAAGATGATCTTGAACTTGTGATCTTCCTGCCTCCATCCAAATGCTGGAGTTAGCAATTTTACCTCATCCAGGTTTGTTTGCTTTTAAGAGTGAATTATGAGTACATCCAGCTTCTCTTTTTTAAAGAAAAATTTATTTATTTTATGTATATGAGTACACTAGCTGTACAGATGGTTGTGAGCCCTTATGTAGTTGCTGGGAATTGAATTTAAGACCTCTGTTCACTCCAGTCAACCCCACTCTCTCTGGCCCAAAGATTTATTTATTATTATAAATTAAGCATACTATAGCTTTCTTCAGAGGGCGTCAGACCTCATTATGGACAGTTGTGAGCCACCATATGGTTGCTGAGATTTGAACTCAGGACCTTCAGAAGAGCAGTCAGTGCTCTTACCCGCTGAGCCATCTCTCCAGCCCCTTACCTCACCCAGGTTTAAGTGGTGTTGGGAATCAAACTCAGAAATTTATGCATACTGGGCAAACACTCTTAGCCAGCTGAGCCACATCACCAGGTGGAGGTTGGAGACTGGAAAGAAAAGTGCTAATTTAATTATGATTTATTCTTTTCCTTTCTATGGATTTAGCCTTTCCTTCTTACTAACTAACTAGTTGAGGCTTGATGGGGGAGCAAAGTTGAAGCTCATTTTGAATATGAACTCTTTCCTCTTACTCCTCCCTTTTTTCTCTGGTGCTATTAAGAGTCTTCTACTTGCTCTCAAGTCCTAGAGCAGAGCCAGTTCTCTGGTTCTTTTCCTTTTCTTTGTTTTTTTGTTTGGTTGAGGCACAACCTCACTGTAGCCCAGGTTGGTTTTTGCATATGGGAGGTGTGGCAGTGGAAAGAAAAAATATGTGTGAGGGTGCTTGTGCCTTGGTGCAAGGAAAGTGGTCAGATGTCAGCTGGTGGAAGTCAGTTCTACCCTGTGGATTCTGAGCATCAAAGTTAGGTCATTATGCCTGGTGACAATCACCTTTGTCCGCTGAGCCATATTGACAGCTCTAGATTGGTCTTGATCTGGAGGTCATAATCTTCCTGTGCCAGCTTCCTGAGTGCTAGGGTTGCAAGCATGTGCCACCAAGCCTGGCTCTTTTCATTTGTTTAATATGTATGGTTGTTTGCTAGCATGCATGCCTGTGTACCACTTGCATGCCTAGTGACTGTGGAGGACAGAAGAAAGCACTGAGTCTCCTGAAACCGAAGTTACAGGTGGTTGTAAGGTGCCATGTGGATGCTGGGAATTGAACCCAGGGGAGAGCAGCGAGTGCTTTTAACCACTGAGTCATCTTTCAAGCCATCTTTCCTGCTCCTTCTTTCTTTTTTCTTTTTTTTTTAAAAAACTAGATATCTTTCTTTCTTTCTTTCTTTCTTTCTTTTTTAAGATTTTTACTTTTATTTATTTTATGTGTATGAGTACACTGTAGCTGTAGAGATGGCCATGAGCCGTCATGTGTGTGGCTGCAGTTGATCTCAGGACCTCTGCCGGCCCTGCTCACTCCAGTGTAATTCACTGTAGTTGTCTTCAGACACTCCAGAAGAGGGCGTCAGATCTCGTTACGAGTAGTTGTGAGCCACCATGTGGTTGCTGGGATTTGAACTCAGGACCGTAGGAAGAGCAGTCAGTGCTCTTACCCACTGAGCTATCTTGCCAGCCCATTATTTCTTTATCTTTTATTTATTTATTTATTTGGTTTTTTTGAGACAGGATTTCTCTGTGTAGCCCTGGTTGTCCTGGAACTCACTCTGTAGACCAGGCTGGCATTTCTTTATTTTTGAGATGAGGTTTCACTACATAAACCAGACTAGTCCTGAACTCTCCAGGAACCTCCTGTTTCTGTGTCCTTAATGCTAGGATTAAATGCTGTACCAACCACCACAGCTCTTTTTTGTTGTTAAATGTGCCAGTATAATTAAAACTGGTAAAGATGTTTTGCGTAGAGATGGTGTCCCCTGCAATATCAGTGGCCTTCTTGAAGTTATGAGAATGTTAGGGCGAGTGAGTGGGAAATGTCAGTGGGAATCTTGACTGGTAGGCATCTGGTAGCTATGACCATCATTCTCAGCTGTCCAGTCAGTCTCATATCAGGGAATATATGGATTTAGGATAGCTTATCAGTAGGAAGGTAGTATAGCTTTTCTGTTGTTTTTTACATTTACTTTTGTGTGTGCTCATACAAATGTGAGACCTAACACACGTGGTAGTTAGAAGACAACTTGGAGGAGTAGGTTCTTTCCTTCTACCATGCACATTCTGGTGATGGAGCTCAGGCTAGTAGACTTGGCAGCGAGCACATTCACCTGCTAAGACATGTTGGCATGTCTGTAGTTTTTGAGATAGGGTCACACTTGGTGTCCAGATTGGCCTGGAACCATGTAGGGCAGATGCCAGCCTCTAACTCACAGTAGTCCTCCTGTCTGAGTCTCTCAAGTGCCTAGGGCCTAGGCAAGAGCTGCTGTGCCCTACAAATTTCAGCACTTTCCTTGTGTGTCATCTTACAGCTAAATACTTACGCTTTGTGAGTAGTCATTTTTATGTGCTTGGTTTGGGCTGACCTGTTGATTAGAAGTGCCATTTTATTTTATTTTATTTTATTTTATTTCGAGACATTCTTACTATGAATCCTTGGCTGGACCTATGGAGACCAAGCTGGCCTTGAACTCATCAAGTCCCCTTTTGCCTCTGCGTCCTTAGTGCTGCTGACATTAAAACCATGTGCTGTTAGGACTGGCAGGGTGGGGTTTATTTTATTTTTAATTTTGTTTTTTTTTTTTGAGACAAGGTTTCTCTGTGTAGCCCTGGCTGTCCTGGAACTCACTCTGTAGACCAGGCTGGCCTCAAACTCAGAAATCCGCCTGCCTCTGCCTCCCAAGTGCTGGGATTAAAGGCGTGCGCCACCACTGCCCGGCAAAAGCAGTTATTCTTACAGAAGACCCAGGTCCAGGTCCTAGCACATGGTGCCTTGCAACCATCCATATCCTAATCTTCTGACACACCAGGCACACACATGGTACAAATACATACATTTAAGTAAAATATTCCTACACATTACTTTTTTTAAAAAAAAAAAAAAAGATCAAAGTAACAGAGAGTCAGATGGTAATGGCACTTTCTGTCAAGCCTAGCAGCCTGAGTTTAACCCCTAGGACTCACAAA
>JADRCD010199172.1:0-13310 GCA_019843815.1 Montemys delectorum | reverse complement strand
AAGCCAATCTGCATTTGCTATCTTCAGTTCTGCTGGGCTTGCTCGTTGGCCATTGACCCTTCTCATGGGACCCTCACCTGAGTGTCCAACCTTGATGCACATGGCCTGGGAGGAGATGGTAGAGGATATATGGCAGGGAAGGATGAGGGTGGGGGATTTATGTACCTAGTCTTGGGTCAATTACTATCTCTCCTTCGTACAGACCTTCCAGGATGGCAGCTCTAAGGTCGTCTACATTCTTGCCTATAACCCTTCACCTATGCTTGCCAGGAAGCCTAGTAAACTCATTGGCTCCCCAGAGTGAACCTAGTGGAATCAAGCCTCGGTTTCTCTCCGTGACCTAGGGAAGAAGGGCAGGTGTTGTTTATACTTCCTCTAAGGATGAAAATTTAACAGCAGGGGACTGTCTCTTTCTAGTAATGAACTGGTCAAGAGGCAACAATGCACAAAGCTAAGTTTCCTGAAAGCTACACCTGGTCCCTTTTGATCAGTATGCCCAAGGTTTGACTTTATTGAGCTGTATTCATATATATCTTTCAATGTTATCCTAATACTTTTATGGGAAGAGTTACATAAAACCAAGGTTGGGTTTTATGGTTTATGTCGGTAATCCTAGCAATCAGGAGGCAGAAGCACCCTCTTAAGTTTGAAGGTAGCTTGGACCTAGCTCAGGCTAGGCCATGTGGGCATATGACAACCTGTGTCACAACCAAACAACAACAAAAACCCAAAAGTATTTGTCCGTACTGGGCATTTCTCATTGGACTCTTGAGTGTTTCATATATAGTGATAATTTCTGATGGGCCATTGGAGGAGACACTTGACTCCTCTGAATCTCAGATCTTTTGTAAGGATGATTGGAATAATGATTGGAATGTAAGGATAATGTCAACTCTGTGCACTGCTGGGAAGATAGGATGATAGTCATACAAGCTGTGAGGGACCCAGGGGGCCTTCAATAGCCTCTCCATATCAACATGGTTACGCTCAATGTTCATCTGATGGTCATAGGCAGCAGTGACAACATATTGTGTCTCTCTTTTGGTGTAGCTGTTTTTCTCTGCTCCTCCTGCTCTCTCTGAAAATCCCTGAGATCCTAAAGACCACCAAACAGCCAATTCCGAAGCAAACACATGAGGGTCTTTATTATGTCTCTATTCCCAGGACTCTCACCATTACAGCAGGGGTCAGAAGTGAGAGCCCCAAGTCTAGGGGTGCACAGTATTTATTGTAGTTATAGCAAGCATGGGGAATTTCTTTGTGGGTCAGCACGTTAATATTTTAAAAACTTCACTTCTGTCATAATCTGCAAGAGCCAAACATGGGCCCAAACTACCTAACAAACAGGATGGCTAGGTTATCTATTTTCTGCAGGATATCTTAGGTTATCTATATATACCTTGACCCTGCTGTTCTAACCTGATAGACTGTTGCTCAGGATGGGGGTGCCATAGGATATTTGCTCAAGTAGACTTTATGGTTTTCCTCCTAAAATTAGAGTTGGTTGGGCTTTACATGTAGTGTGAAGTCTACATGCTTGACCGCAAGCCCCATGTTCCTGTCAGATCTCATTTCTACCGAGTGAGCTAATGCTGTCCCATTTTCCAAACAAAACAGGACAAACAGATGAACACACAAAGGCCTACTCACAATGCTGGCTAATACTTGCTAAAGCATCCTACAGCATCCAACCTTCTTTCCTGCCTGCCAGAGACTCAAGTTTTTTTTTGTTTTTTTTTTTTGTTTTTTTTTTTGTTTTTTATGCTTGTCTTGAATTAGCTGTGTGAGCATAGTTGATGGGACTAACTTTTGATCTGATGTCACAAACATTGATGAAAGGCGGGCAGGCTTATCCATGGCTTTTCTGTGCTTCTCAGTTGTAGCACTTCTTCCTTTAGGCCATGGCATAGAACCCATTCTGGAATTAGAGTCTTAATGATCAGAGAAAATAGCCAGAGTATTTCTTTATGGCCAGTCTAGTGGCTTGACTAAGAATGGCTCCATAGACTCATGTATTGAAATGCTTAGTCATCAAGGAGTGTCACTATTTTAAAAGGATTAAGAGGTGTGGTCTCACTGGAGGAAGTGTGTTGCTGAGGGGTGGGCTTTGAGGTTCAAAAGCCCATGCCAAACTCAATCTCTCTCTTAGCCTACGCATTGGGATGCAGCTCTTAGTTACTCTAGCACTGCTTGCCTGCTACCATGCTCCCTGCCATGACGATAGTGAACTAAACTTCTGAACCTATAAATAAGCCCTCAATGAAATGCTTTCTCTTTTTAGAGTTCCCTTGGTCATGATGCCCCTTCATAGCCATAGGACAGTGACTAAGACAGCTTACACAGAATACTAGGGTGACGGTAAGTAAGTTTCAGGATGAGTAGCTTGCTCTGTGAAAGGGCTCTAGTTTCTAGGACCTGCCACGGGAAAGAGAATCCTGATATCTATGACAGGCTTGAGAGGGGAGACAGGAGGTTAGGAGAAGATCAGAGACACATTGGTACTCCATTTGCTTCTCCAATCTTCTTTTGTGGCCATGAGTTCCAAGCACTCAGCAGGCCCAAGTTCTACATTTTGGTGATGTTATTTTTCAGTCCTGACAAATGAGTAGGTATATGCTTGGCCAATCTGGGATCCTGCAGACTAGGCTTAAATAGCGCCTCTCTTCTCATTGACTCTGTGCTTTGGATCCACTTCTCCCCTCTTCCTGAGGCATCTTTGGTGTGCAGCTGACAGTGCTCCGGAGGAAGGCACAAGGTTTGCAAACACAAAGGGCCGCCTAACTCTAGGTTATCATATGAACATCGAGTTCTCAGGGCTGCTTCAGGGGCTTTGGGGAAGTTCCAACCTCAATGGGGAATCTGGGGCTTTGAAAATTATTTTAGGGGTGTGTGTGTGTGTGTGTGTGTGTGTGTGTGTGTATGTATGTGTGTGTAGGTGTTATTCTAAACAGGCTTTCTCACAGAACCTGGATCTTATTAAATGGCTAGCCCAACCTGGCAGTGAACTCAGGGGCTCTTTACCTCCCCTAGCACTAGGGTAACAGATGGGTACCACCACATCCCTGTTAGCCTTAAGCTGGGAATCCCAGATCAAGCCCTAATGCTTGCATGGCATTAATGGGGTCTGGGCTCTATTTGATCGTGGCTGAGCCAATGCCTGTGCCTACCACATGGTGGCAGAAATTTGGATTTCACTTCAATGTGACATCTAGTAAGAAAGACTTTTGATAGGTTTAGTTTTGGTTTTGTTAAGTTCTTGCCATCCATGACCAAGCAAAGCCAGTATCATTGGGAAAGCTGGAGTGCAGACTAGATAAGCTACAGACTAGAACGTGACAGCCAGGGAGTGTTCCTGTTCAAGCCCATCTAGGGTTGCCTTCTATGGTGAAGAGGAGTTAGCTACTAAGGGGTGTAGGGCGAGCGGTCTCGTTTTGATTGACAAACTTGCGTTATATAAGCCTTTCCCTTTTGCACATGTCTCCCCTCTGCAGCTAACTTACCCAGACTGAAAAGGGGATTCCTGTTGATAAGCCGTGAGAATTTAGGGAGGAGTGCTGGTAAGACATCTTGTGTTCCTCTCTTTCCGAACTCATGCCTGCAACTTAATCTTCCATAGTATTTGGATGATAGTGAGGTGAGGCTTTGGGGGGGGGGAGATAGTGAGGTTGCGAAGATGGAGCCCTTGTGAATGGAGCTGGTACCCTTATATGAAAGGACTAAGAGTTTGCCTGCCCTTTTTAGTATGGGAGAACATGGAAGGTAGCATCTACAAACGGTTCATGGTTTACCAAGCCTGCTGGCACTCGGGCTTGGACTTCCTTACCTTGGAAGCTGTAAGCAGTGGCCTCTGAGTGTTCATGACTTACCCAGTCTGTGGTACTCGGTTTATAGCTGCTCACAGGAACAAATAGGTGCTAATTAAGCAGTGCACACAAATGCCACATGCATAAATCCAGTGAGCAAGGTACCCACTCGGGTGTAGAGGGTTGGCGTCCTGGTCGAGGAAGCATTGAAGCCAGGCAGTCAGTGTGCTGACCCCTGCAGAGGACGGGAATGAGGGCCATGAAACCAGTAGGTGAGACCTGTACATTCAGTCAGTGGTCATGAGCTGGTGAGATGGAGTATATTTTTTAACTTTACAAGCTGTGCATTTTTATTGAAATGTAATGTAACACACAGAGACAAGTAAGTCACCACAAGGCTGTCAGTGACATTCTCAGATAAATTCTCATTGATGAATGGAACTCCTGTGCCCTAATGGTCCCAAAGTAGCCAGCGGTACTTTCTCTCTCTCTCTCTCTCTCTCTCTCTCTCTCTCTCTCTCTCTCTCTCTCTCTCTCTCTCTTTTTTTTCCTTCCTTCCTTTCTTATTTATTTTTGGTTTTTCGAGACATGGTTTCTCTATATAGCCCTGGCTGTCCTGGAACTCACTCTGTAGACCAGGCTGGCTTCAAACTCAGAAATCTGCCTGCCTCTGCCTCCCAAGTGCTAGGATTAAAGGCGTGTACTACCACTGCCCTGCTGCTCAGACCCACCTATCGAGAGACGGCACCACCTGTAGTGGATGAGCCTTCCTCCATCAATTAGTAATCAGGAAAATGTTCCATGGAAATACCGGTAGGCCAGGCTAACCCAGGCAATCCCCCAACTGAAACTCCTTCCAAAAACTCTGGGCTATGTCAAGTAGATAGCTGAATCTAACGAGAAAACTGAACATCCAGAACTGTAAAGTCTGTGTGTCTGGGCGCAACTTGTGCCCCAATGGATTCCTGGCTAGCGTTTCCTGTGCTGTCATTCTCCCCTGCTGCATGCGGCCTTCTCTGGCAGCATGGACAAGGCTGCTAACAAATTGAACACTTAGTGACAAGTTGCCTCCTCACTTCAGGATACAATTAAGAAAGTAAGAACCAGTTCTGATGAGTCCCTTTCAGGCCACATGCTACCTCTACCTAGAGATGGCATCACCAAAGTAGCATAAATGGCAGTGTCCTGGTTAGCAAGGCCTGAGTCCAAGAGGTCGATTCAAGGGATTAAATGCTATGACTGGCAGTCTCCATTGATATAATAGGGCGATAGGTTGGTTTGCCCAATGAACATGCATAGCAGTTAAAACAGGGAAGGGATGTTGGGTAGTGAAAATACATTCTCATTCGAGTGTGGCCAGCAGGGGCTTGTGTAGATACTTAAAGTAATCTTTGTCAGAGCTATCATTATACCCCCATCTTAACTGATGAGGGAAGTAATGAGCTATTTACAAAGGAAGGTCCCCAGTTTGGGGATTTTGGTTTTACATCTTAATCAGAGAAGCTCTCACTCAAATCATCCATCACCTGTCGTCTTTCAACAACTGTGTGAACTTGGGTTAAAAGTAGTAATCAAGGCCGGGTGGTGGTGGTGCACGCCTTTAATCCTAGCACTTAGGAGGTAGAGGCAGGTGGATTTCTGAGTTCAAGGCCAGCCTGGTCTACAGAGTGAGTTCCAGGACAGCCAGGGCTACACAGAGAAACCCTGTCTCGGAAAAAAAAAAGAAAAAAGAAAGAAAGAAAGAAAGAAAGAAAGAAAGAGAGAGAGAGAGAGAGAGAGAGAGAGAGAGAGAGAGAAAGAAAAAGAAAGAAAGAAAGAAAGTAGTAATCAAAATACTTAACAGCCTCTCTTCTGCAGCTGGCTGGGACTTGGCACTTCTCTGAGATGGGCCTAAGAGTCCAGGATCCATCTGTATGAGAGCAGCAGGGGGTTCTTGAGTACCATGGTGCAGGGTGGGAGAAGGCAGTGGGAGGCTAGTGCGCTGGGCTAGAGCAAGGTTCTGGGGCCCTGACCATCCCAGGGAACTTGGTCCTTTTTGCCTGAAGATTCGAAATCACCTGTTTCTCTGAGTATTCAGCAATCACGTGTGTATTGTATATTGCTGAGACTCTTGTCTGAATCCCAATACCGTGCACCGAGAGCTTACGGTCTGAGGAAGGAGAAAAGTGCCAGTGTGTTATAACGGCCCCTTGTGCATTGCTATGATATGACCACAGGGACCACTTCACCCAGTGGGCAACACCCAGAGTCTTCATGCAGTTTCTAGTACAGACACGTAGTGTGCTGGCTTGTAATGCATCCTGGGGACAGTCAATACTCGCATGCCAGGTCATTTGTGAGTCAGAGCTGTCATCCCAAGCTCAACTCCAGGAGGTGCAGATACATCATAGTAAGGATATGATATCCAGAGAATGGCTTTTTTGGGGGGTGGAGGTGGGGTAATGATTGGCTTGCGAATTAGCACAAAAGATAATAGAGATGGTCTTTCACTGAGTGACATTCAGAGTGTGGATTAATTATAAAGCAGGTCGTGTACTCAGAGTCTTGTCCTGTCTCTTTTCTAAAGCAGGGCAGGAGACTCTTCTGAGGCCTTTAGCTGGCTCTTACAAGGGAGGTACCTGAACAAATGTGTTATAAGGCTTATAGAATCCAGTTTCTAGAACATGTGGGCATTGGTTTTTGCTGTGTCTTCAGTGCAAATGGTTGTCATATTACCTAAAACAGCACCCTGCCTTGACTGACCTCAAAGAAGAGCTGTATCTGTTTGTTAAAGTTTAATTTACAAGTTGTCTTTATTATGTTGCTTGGGAATGGGCTTTGGAGTACTTCTACCTACCGAACAAGACTGTGCATGACCCAGTGAATTTTAATCAATTTTGATGAGGTATTAAATGCAGTGGTGTGAGTAGCCTGTGCACTCCAGGGAGGAAGAACCCTGGAGACTGGGTGCATTGGTTCTCAGAGATTGGAAATCCTGTGGTTGTTTTTGTTCTAAGACGAAGTCTCAGGCAGCAGCACAGCCTGCTCTTGAACTTGCACACTGTGTAGCTGACAATGACCCTGAACTGATCCTCCTGCCAATGCCTCCTGAGAACAGGAACTGCAGACGACCTGGAATTACCTGGTCTATTCTGTGCTGGGGATTGAACCCAGCATTTTGTACATGAACACAAGGTACTCGGCTACATCCCCAGCTCTGCAAATGGACATCCTTGGCTACACACACTCATAGAGAGAGTGGGGGTGGGGGCACACACGTGAGTGACTGAGCCAACTATGTCTGGGACACTAGGTTATGTTCTTTAAAGCCCCCAGAAAGTTTTCTTAAGTTCCCAAGCTCTCAGTCTTGGGAACTTCTGCAGGATGCTGAGCAGGACATGGCCTGGAGAGGGGTCAGATTAGAGGCTAGTCCTGATTAGCAGCTTTGGGGGCAGTGTAGGTGATGGTGCTGGAAGGAGGGTGCAGTTTCCAAATGTTTTAGGTAGTGACTGGCTTTCTGGAATAACTGACAGACAGAACATGGGCTGAGCTGCAGGTGCTCTGGAGGCCTGGGGGACCTGACAAGTTTCTGGCTTTTAGGGTAGGATGGGGAGAGGGCTAGTCTTTCTTGGGGTTCCACTGGCCCTGTCTTTTCCATTATAGGGATATAGTTGGCAGCCTTAGCTTGCTGTGGCCAGCAGCTGCTCAGCTCCTCTGGGCTTCAGTCCTTGCCTAAGTCACTCCTGCTTGATGATGAACACTTCAAAGTGTGGTTTTTAGATAAAATGCCATTATCTGATAATACTCACTCAGTAAGGTATTTTCTTTGTCACTTGGTTCCTGTGCCGTGGCCCCTGTTGCCCACATTCCTGGCAGGACAAGACGACTGCTGGCTTTACTACAGTTCTGTTCATGGTTTTGCATGTGAGGCCCTTATCTGAGGCAATGCTGATTTCTCACACTCAAGGGGGCAGCGGTGCAAGGAACGTGTGCCACCCGGGCATCCAGTGACGTGTGAGGCAATCAGTGAATTCTTTGCATATTTTATTTTTCTTTTTTTGATTTCCAACTCACACACATCTGGCATATTTTACATCTTTGCAATAAAACATGGTTACAATAGCTTAAGGAATTTATATATCCAAAATATTTCACCATGATCTCAAGATGAAATGACCTTGTCTTCCAGATGTTCAGTGCCTTCCCAATTCTAAGCTACAAACTCAAGATATTGCTCACAGCCTGGTGATGAATAACATAATCAGTACACTGATTCTCCATAATTTCAGAATTTCATAAATACAAACAACAATGAAGAAGGAATAATTCAGTGCTAAAACTTTCTAGTACAAGGTGGATGACAGATAAGTAATCACGGCAATAAATAATGATATGCTTCTGGTGCAAAGTGCCGATACAAAGAACCCATTATTCTGTTTTATCATTTGAAAGAAATGACTGCAAATGAGTGTAAATTCTGAGAAAATTACATTCCTGTAACATGCCTCATAGCCCTACCGACACGATATGTACATCTATGACAATACAGTCACCAAATATACAAAGAAGAAACATGAAGAAAATGTTTAGACCCCTGGGTGATAGCTGGACTGGGACAATGGATAGAAAAATCATTTGAGAGCCATCATTTTATATTGTAAAGATGAAGCGCCTTAGGCTAGGAGTGTGATTTTAGGTGAGAATCTCACAAGGAATGAAAGGGATGTTTATTTTTGTTGTAATACGGTCTGACTCATTATTAAACTATGCTATTTGAGAACCAAAGAGGGGGACATATTAACATCCTGATCCTCCCAACATGTAGACACAGAGCCAATGGGCTGACACCAGGGGAGATGTCCAGGTGCTGGGAAGTCAATGCAATGGGACTAATGATAGCGACTTCCATTTACACACAGTAGAAACCAGGCCCTCATACCCACGCTCCCTTTCTGTAGCATTTTCAGGTCCTAAAGGGCAGGGCTGAATTTTCTTTGTATAAGTACCAACAGTGGCAAATAATGGCTTAGTATCCAAATGCTATATGAGCAAACTTCACTTAGAAGGGATGAATTTAGATTAAAAAGTGCAAACCATATTTTAGTGAAAATGTCAAAAATTATGGATTGAGCCCAAATTCAACCCTTTTGAACAAGCTGTGTTCTCTCCATTTTCTAGCTTGAATGCACCTGTTCCATCAAGACGTGGGGGAGTAGGGAGCATGCAGGTTGTAACTCCACAGTAAATTAACAAAGGCTGCTCTTTCTTTATACAAGGTTTCACTTTTACAAAAGTATCCCTTTAAATAAGATGCATATGATGTACAAAGTATCAAACGTGTTTTTTTTTTTCTCAGCTTGAAAAGAGGCTGGAAATGGGATGCAGGTTAGGTTCAAAGCTTAAACTTTGTAACAACTGGGCACAAGGTTCCTCAGAATTGTCAAAAGTCTCTTGTGAGGCTTCCTACAACCTTTTCTCAATAAACGGCGATATATGAAATAATTACCAAAACGTCTCCTAATTTAGATAATTTACATGATATAAGCTTGCTTGACAGCAGCTGGTGTTCAGTCCTGGAAAAACAGGGTGAAATGGCTCCCGACTATGATGTTCGGCGACTGCTGGGTGGGATGGATGTACAAACAGAGGCCGCTGTGGACCAGCGGCCCCACCAGAGATACTGCCTTTCCACAGAGCACTTGTGCTCTCACTTGAATGTGGCTTCTGCTGCTTCTCTTCAGTACCTGTTCTGATGCTCATAATGCCACCGATTAAAATCTATATTAAAAGCTACAATGCTGCCGGAAGCCATGCCAGTGATCAGAGTCCTGGAAAAGCAGAGACGGTGAAAAGAGACAGGAAAATTGTATGTGCACTTGTCACTTTATGCTGACACTGGTCCCAAGTCTTAACTTTGTTCATTGAGAGAGGTTGAGCATTTCCTCTCACTTCTGCTAAGAACTGTTGAGCTAGTGGAGAGCCCTGCTGGAGAGTGAAGTCAAGTCCAGCAAACCACACATTTCAGTGTGACTGGCAGTCCATTGCTTCTCAGCTATCATATTCACGGTCTATCCATATCCTCCTCTGGATAAAAGACTGGGCTTTTCTGTGGAATTCTGGCCTTTTTTCCTTAGTGTACTTTAACTACTCCACCCCTTACCTGCTCACTATATATATATATATATATATAATCTGGCTATGGTTATATGAACCAAAGAGAGGAAAATGTTAGCATCCATTACCACATGTGGATACATGAACCACCTGTCTTCCTGAAGCCTAAGGTACCAATTTCCTTTTGTCTGTCAGAGGGCTTAGCTAGTGTACAACAGCAGGTGTTATAAAACCTTCAGATGTAGTACATCCATTCTGAGTCATTGTCACCATGCAGGTGAGATCATCACTGTCCTCTCTTACTTGTGCCTTCTAAGCCAATCAGAAGCTCCTTTCTCTTGAGTGGCTCACTACCAATGACCGAGTTCAAGTCTCATGACATTCTTAAGTGTGCTTAGCCATTAATTCAGCACATCATCAGACAAATGTGTCCTGTACATACTTCCCCATTATGTGTTTATCAGTTATACTTCCTGTGCATGAACTGTCCCAATTACAGCACTGCTCTGCACAGCGCACATAATCAAAATTAATAATGGCATTAAACTGGAAATAGGAAGTTAGTTAGCACCTTTCCTACACTAATATGGCTCTCTCTGACCCAGCCTGACAAATGTCTCCTCCTCAGCCTCCCACATGGCCAATCATCTCCTCCAAGGTTTCTGGTCCTGCTCCCTTGGCATACAATTAGGTTAGGGTCATGTGCTGGGTCACCTCATTCTGTACCCTTAGCACTCTGTAGGGTACTTCAGCTATAATGCTGGTAACAGATATTTGCAAAAAGCATATGAATGAATTGAAGGAAGAATGTTTACTCTACTTAAGAAGACATTTTAAACACATTTAAAAAGCACTCATGCACAAACAAATAATTAGGAAGTAAGCCACACCTACTTACTGGTCTATTCCAATGGTAACCATAAGCTTTCCTTTAAAGGTTTATTGCTCAAAGTGCATCAAGCCATATTGTCTGTCTGTCTGTCTGTCTGTCTGTCTGTCTGTGTGTACACGTGCGTGTGCCATGTGTAGGCCAAAAAACAACTTTGGATTTCATTCCTGAGACACTGTAATTCTTGAGATGAGGTCTCTTTCTGACCCGGAGCCCATGCACTAGGCTAGGCATGCTGGTCCACAAGCCCTAGGGATCGGCATGTCTTATCTCTATGGGGCAGAGGTTAAAATTGTACACACTAAGACTGGCATCTTTATATGGATTCTGAGAGCTGAACTTGGGTCTTTATACTAACACGCAAGCACTTTACTGACTGGACCTGCATGCTGTTTTTCTTGATGTTCTCTGTACCATTCTATTATACTGTAAAAATGCTTTGTTGTATTTATTATATGTGTTAATGCTTAAAATATATCAAAGCCAAAATTCTTCTGAGAAACCTTTCCGATTGTTGAAAAACTGGGCCTTAGGGTTCGTACTCGTCTTCAGCTTCGCCTGTCTGTACTGTCTTCCCTCCATCTGGTGAGATCAGGAAAATGCTAAGCTTCTGACCTGTTCCTGTCTGTGGTCACACTGCCCTTTACATGGCTCACCTTTGGTCATGGGATAAATCCATCGCTCTAATGCCAGCATCACACCCAGGGTAAATGTACAACTGCTTAAAGTCACAGGCCTGCCAGACCTCTACCACACCGTTGTCCCCTCCAGTCACCAGGTTCTGTCCATCGCTGCTCAGGAGAATAGCCTACAAGGAAAAAAAAAGGCAGATAAACCATCTCTTCATTTGTTTCATGTCAATGGTCATGACTGATCAGTCAAGCATTTGCCCTAGTGTATGCAAATTTAAGCAGCCAACCAAACAACACCAATGCTCAGCCAACTTCTGGCCAACCACCACCCTACCTACCAACCAATCAGACTTGAGGTAAGCAACCTGAAACAACCAACCACCAAATAATCACCAATCAATCAACCGCAGCCAAGCAAATGCCAACCAACTAAACAACTACCAGCCAACCATCACTTAACCAACAATATTCAACCAACTAACCACTAAACAACCAGGCATCAGTTCATCAACCACTAACCAACAACCCAACAGATAGTCAACCACCCATCTACCATGAAACCAACAGAACACCAACAGGTGACCTGGAAAATACTGCTAATCTCCTTAACATTATCCTCTTACTTGGCCAATTGTCCAATTGTCCAACTTTCTTAAAGTCCAATCTGCAGAGCTTTCAAAATGGGAATCTATCAAAGTTTTTTTTTTTTTTACAAAGATATAGTATTTTATTAAAGCCAACTGAAAAGAATAAAATAAAAATAAAATATTTAAGGTGCTAGAGAGACATGGCTTAGAGGCTGAGAGTGTTTACTGCTCTTCTAGAGGACACGGGCTTGGTTGCCAGGACCCATGGCGCACAATTAACTGTTAACTCCAAATATAGGAGATCTGATGCCCTTTTCTGGTCTCTAAATTCAAGTGTGTACACTCCTTGCTCCCCCAAAATAGCACAATTAAAAATTGAAATAAAATCTTTAAAATTAATTTAGTTATAAAATTATGAAAGTTACAATGAGAATACTGCCAATCTAACCCAGGAAGAGCTAGTGAGAACACTGCATTTGGTGAAACTGAAGGCGTTAATGGAGACTTAGCAAAAAGAACAGAAGCATATTTCCCAGTAGTTCCTAGAAGTGAGTCACCAGTCATTGTATTTCATTAGTGAATGAGGGCAACAGGGAACTTGAAGCTGTAATCAGGGTTCTCAGGACAGGCATCTTTATTCTGTAGTTCCGTGTGTCCTGGCCATTCTTCTGTTAACTTGGCAGAAACCTAGAATATCTGGGAAGAAGGGGTCTTAATTGAAAAAGTGCCTTCTTGAGTTAGGGCTGTAGGAACCTGGGAGGACATTTTCTTAATTAGTGATTGAGGTGGGAGACCATTGTGGGTGGTGGCACCCCGGGGCAGGTGGTCCTGACAGGGCACATGCCAGTAAGCAGTGCTCCTCTTTGGTCTGTTTCAGTTCCTGTTGGGGCCCAAAAGCCTTTGGCATCTTAGTCTCCATCTTATCCCTGGGCCATCATCTATTAACTAATACTCTTTTGTCTCTTCCACTATTTTGCTTCCATTCCTTGAGTTGACTCAGGAAATTTTACGATGGGGGCTTTCCGGACCCTTTTCTGGACTTCTCACAACGAGGACACTCCTTTCCGGACATTTTATGATGTGGACTTTCCAGTTATGCCGATGTGTACTCAAACAATAATGCAGGTTTGGCCCGTGCACCTGGGCAAATACCTTTGTGGTCTGGAGTTTTAAATTGTGTCTTTCCCTACAGTAAATTGAGACTTGATCAGAAAATTTTTTTGTCTTATCTCCTTCCTTCTTGTCTCCTGTTCCCAAATTTGTCGTTGCAGTTCCCTCTTCTTGAGAACCCTGTTGTTTAAGTCCT
>JADRCD010199171.1:0-18684 GCA_019843815.1 Montemys delectorum | reverse complement strand
TTTTTAGAGTGCTGGGAGTGGAGCTTCCTCTGGGTGTTGTGGGACTGGCTGTTGAGTTCGTGCCCAAGGTCTGCTCAGGGCAGCGGCCCAGCCAGACCAGAAGGAACCAGTCTCAATTTAAAAAATTAATTTGTATGTTTTTCTTTCCTTTTTTTTTTATGATTAGGTCTCACTATATAGTCCATGCTGGTTTGGAACTTATTGGTCTGGTTCACTTTGATTGTGTGATCTTCCTGCCTCTGCCTTCCTAGCGCTAGGCTTATAGTAAGGGTCTTCTGCTTGATTTGCATTTGGGTACCTTCTCCCTACATTTTCAATTAGTTTGTGTGTGTGTGTGTGTGTGTGTGTGTGTGTGAGAGAGAGAGAGAGAGAGAGAGAGAGAGAGAGAGAGAGAAAGAGAGGAAGGAGAGAGAGAGAGAGAGAGAGAGAGAGAGAGAGAGAGAGGAGAGAGAGTGGGAGAGAGAGACACATACACAGAGACATACAGACAGAGACATAGAGACAGAGATATAAAACAAGAGACAAAGACAGAGAACAAGCTTTCTAATATATTTTTATAAAGGCACTACTAACTTTATCACGAATGTCCTCAGGTATACATCTGTCTTAGTCAGAGTTTCTATTCCTGCACAAACATCATAACCAAGAAGCAAGTTGGGGAGGAAAGGGTTTATTCAGCTTACTTCCACATGGCTGTTCATCACCAGAGGAAGTCAAGACTGGAACTCAAGCAGGTCAGGAAGCAGGAGCTGATACAGAGGCCATGGAGGGATGTTCCTTACTGGCTTGCTTTTCCTGGCTTGCTCAGCCTGCTCTCTTATAGAACCCAAGACTTCTAGCCCAGGGATGGCACTACCCACAAGGGGTCATACCCTCTTGATCACTAATTGAGAAAATGCCCCACAGCTGGATCTCATAGAGGCACGTCCCCAACTGAAGCTCCCTTCTCTGTGATAACTGCAGCCTGTGTCAAGTTGACACACAAAACCAGCCAGTACAATGTCTAAACCAAATTGTCTTCTAAAGATCTTTACTATCTTTAAGAAACATAATTGAATCCATAACAGTTTTAAAAAGAATATAGATGATACTTAAGTACCTAGGGGTTAGAAATAATGTAAAGTTATAATTCTCAAGCATAAAGGAGCTATAAAATGTTAATACATTGATCTAGAGGCAGAAGAATGAATGACCTGAGGAATACTAGATAGGAGATGGGTGCAGCCAGACAGTTTCAAGAAATGTAAGGGATCTTTCCCGACTCTGTATAATTTTCCCTTGTGTTTCTCAGTGACAGAAGCTAATTGGCAGCTAGAGGGAAGGGAATCTTGCTTGAGTTTATCTGTACTAACTAGTGAGACACAGAGCAAAGTGGAAAAGGACAAGTGGATATAAAATGACAAAGCATTTATTCAAAGTATACCTCTCTATATACCATTCTTCACACATGCACATACACATATAATATTATATGTATTAGTATATATATATGTAATGTATATTTTATGTACCATATGTATATGTAATATATGCATATTGTTGGTTAAACTCTCTTTCCTATTCATCACCTCATAGGAAATCCTGATTTTGTCATAGTTTACATTGGTGTAGTATCATTTCCTGTGAGTATCTGAAGGCAGGGGCACTATAGTTACGATGTCTACCTTCCTGGTTATTATCTTTTCCTCTTGGTAATTGGAGATTCTAGACTCTGGCCTGATTTGGCTGGGAGCAGTCACATGGTTTGTCCCAGCCAAGGAGATGTGACATCACCTCTACACTGAAATACCTAATCATTCAGGCAAAACTCTACAGAGCCATATTTTGGTTGTCATAGTCACATTAGTATTTGACATGGTTGCTGGTTCCAGGAATTAAACTGTAGCCACAAGGGATGAATGAGAAATAGACCTCTGGTTTTCAAAGTTACTGACCCTTTGGGATTGCTTCTTACCTGAGTCCAGAATGTCCACCCTGACACATCATTGTATGCAGAATCAATGAGTAAACATATCTTTTTAAATTTAAGTGACATATTTGTAAAGCCTGTGATTATCAAAAGAGCTAATGTAGATAGTTCTGAAGCTTTAGCTTGTCAATAGGTCCTTGCCATGACCTTAAGATTACAAGTTTAATATAATATTCTACTTGACAGTGGAAAGATTCCTAAAAATAGCTCTCATTAATGCCAATACTTTTTTGCATATGGGAATGACACATGAGCCCTTGAAATTGTAAGGTTGAGTGAGAACAACACAAAAGACAGACAGAATCAGGCAGGCAGCATCTCTTGGGAGGACAGGAAATAATTTGAGTTTTGAATCTCTCCTTTTGATGTTCTATTATTCCTCACAATAGTAAGTAATTTTGAGATGGAGACTTGAAGCTGCCTAGTCCTGTTCTATTCTCTCATGTCTAGTCCACTCTTGTTATTCAAATGTGTGTCGCATTCATTCTGTTATTTCTTCATAAATAGGCTTATGGGCACAGACATTGCTTTTGTCCTGAATGTTAAACAGGAGAATAAAGGTTCTTAGCACAGCAACTTTTACAAAATGTGTGAAAATTTTAAGTCAAAATTCCCTATAGCTGAGATCACACAGTTTTAATTGATTTTTAAAATTCATCATATGTTGAGTAAGATTTTTTCTTTCTTTATAAGCTAAGCATAAATTAATATAGCCACTAGTGATTAACAGCTGATAGGTAATGTACAAGTGAGGAGCGTAGGAAGTCATATGACAGGTATAGGTTGTATCATCTGGTTCAAGGAAAAATGTGCCAGACTACTGTTAACTGCAGGGAGAAGAAACTAGGGTTAGACATAAATCAGGACTGACAGCTTCCATACCATATTCAGTGTATTCGAAAGCCATGTGGGCTGGGCATGTTGGCACATGCCTTCAATCCCAGTACTCAAGAAGCAGAGGGTGGAACATTTGTGAGTTTAAGGCCAGCCTGGTAGACATAGCAAGTTCTAGGACATCCAAAACAATACAGAGAGTCTGTCTCAAAACAAAGCAAAATAGAACAAAACAGCCAGACAAAATAAAAAAAAAAACGTTTAATTTTTGAAACATTAACTTGTTTATTGTTTTTGTGTGTATGTATAATGTGTTTATATATACACATATGCTATGGTGTGTATGTTGATATCAGAGCACAATTTCTGGGGTGAGTTCTCGTCTACCACGGTATCTAGGAAATGTTCTCAGGCCTCTAGATTGGTGAGGCTCTGGTTTCAGTTGCTGCACAACGTCTCTGGCCAACAATGTTTCAAATATGCATGTTTTTTAGGGTGTCTAAATTAAGCTATTTATCATACGCATACTCTACTGTTTTGTAGTGAGAACAAACTCCGCTCATCTTTTTTTCTGACACAGTTTGTTATTGTCTATTGTGAACAATAGGTAGTTCGAGCTGCTTCTTCCTTTCTTCCCGCTTAAGTGATTTAATAAATGTGTTGATTTTAGCCCTTATCTTCTTGATATTCCAATCTATCTGAGACACTCCAGACTCTGACGACATGTTTTTGAAATATAACTGTTGTGGCTGATGCTGCCTTAGCAGGTAAATGGCTGCTTTCCCCGCAAGCATAGCGATGGATGCTGAGTTCAATCCCAGTATCCAGATACAACTGGAAGAAGAGTGTCAAAGACTTCCTTGGCCTCTACACACATATATCATGCCACAGACATACCTCCTTCCTCATTGCCCCTGAATTCACTCTTCCTCTTCCTGTGTCTTTCTCCTTCTCTCTATTTTTGTTTCTGTCTCTCCTTCTCTTTCTCTCTTACACACACACACACACACACACACACACACACAAACAAAATAAATTAAATTAAAATATAATTGTTGGTTATTTGTCTTCTTCAGAAATAATGCTTATTCATGGCTTTAACCTACTTTTTTATGATTTCTTTTGTATTTATTTTTTATATATTTTTATTAGATATTTTCTTTATTTACATTTCAAATTTTATCCTTGTTCCCCATTTCCCCTCCAAAAAACCCCCATTTCATCCCACTTTCCCCTGTTCACTAACCCACCCACTCCAGCTCCCCTGTCCTGGGATTCCCCTACACTGGGACATTGAGCCTTCACAGGACCAAGGGCCTCTCCTTCCACTGATGTCCAACAAGTCCATCCTCTGCTACATAGGTGGCTGGAGCCATGGCTCTCTCCATGTATACTCTTTGGTTGGTGGTTTAGTCCCTGGGAGCTCTGGGGGTACTGGTTGGTTCATGTTGTTCCTCCTATGGGGCTACAAACTCCTTCAGCTCCTTGGGTCCTTTCTCTAGTTCCTTCATTGGGGACCCTATATTCATTTCAATGGATCGCTGTGATCATTCACTTCTGTATTTGTCAGGCACTGGCAGAGCCTCTCAGGAGACAGACATATCAGGCTCCTGTCAGAAAGCACTTTTTGGCATCCACAATAGTGTTTGGGCTTGGGTATGGGATCCCCAGGTGGGATAGTCTCTGGATAGCCGTCTTCAGTTTCTGCTCCAAACTTTGTTTCTGTATCTCCTTCCATGGGTGTTTTGATCCCATTCTAAGAAGGACTAAAGTATCCACACTGTGGTCTTTCTTCTTCTTGAGTGCATGCCTTTAACCTACTTTTTGAATTAAGCTAAGTTCCTGTTATAATGACTATTGTGAAGGTTGGTCATGGTTACTAGCTTGACTGGATTAAGACATACTTAAGATATTAAGATACAACTGATGTCAGGGGTAGCTAGGGGAGATTTCCTGAGGGAAATGACATATGGTACAGTGGCTGAGGGTGGGAATGGGTGTGGTAGCAGCTTGTAACATGTGTCTCTGATGAAGAAGAAGCAGCGACCAGACATGTCTACTTTCTTATTTTCTTTCTGCATGTTATCTTAGAGTTCCTCCACTGATTCAGAAACCAGTTTATTCAGCTTTTAACTTGGGGTCAAAGCCAATGAACTGAGAAAAAAAAACCCAGTTTCTTCTCACCATCAACTTCTTAAAACTCCTCATTTGAGATATCAATTTTTAAATCAGATATATGATTTGTAAATATAATTGTCTAATTCCATATTCTGCTGTTTCATTCATTGCTGTGATTATAATGTATACCATTATGCCCAGATTTTATGCTGTTTTGATCATAGCATTGTACACTTTAAATTAGTTTTTAAAAAAGCTGATGTCCTTTTAAAAGTGTTGGGGTTCAAACCTAAGGTTTTATACGTTTGGCAAGTATCTTACAAATGAGATGCTTCCCCAGTCCAAACTGAATAGTTCAATGCTTCAGGTTTTCTTCTTTATTGAAAATATCTTTGATTATCTGGAGTATTAGGAAGTTCTCAACTTCTATGTAAAGTTAGAAAGTCATGCGAATATTTTGCTTTTATTTCCAATTTTTATATAATATCCCAATATGTTCTTACTCTTACTTTGCATAAAGCCATATTTAGAGTTGAATTTCAATTGTTTACATTTCCATTTCAGTCAGATATCCTTATAGAGTGCCCAGTTAAGACAACAGATCCAGCTTTGGGACCAGCACAGATGATTAGTTCTTGGAGTCAGAAAAATAACTAAGAAAGTAGGTCTACAGAGGAGGCTAGAGTCAATCTGACACCCTACAGCTAGCTCTGTGCTAGAAATGAGTGGATAGGCTGGTAGTATAATCCAAATTTTTTCATCCTGAAAACATTATGCGAGCCCCTAGTTTGGAGAAATGGACACATAAATACCTATGCTAGGAAAAGATAGAGGATTTAGGACTTTTAGTTCAAATTTGTTATATTTGTCAAGGCCATGTAATTATTTACAATTATTGCTAAAGCTTACAGAATGTTCTGTAAGTGGGAGAAACACAGCCAGCATGACTGTTTCAGTATAAGCAATTTTGCCTTCTACTTTACAAAATAATGAGCATTTGCGTCAGGCTTTTTGCTAACAGATGGATGTTTCTTTTGGTGACCCCAAAGCACTTGGTGGGCTGGATTTGTACTTTTCTACCTTTTAGTTTCCAGATGAAGTATAGTTATATAACTCAGGATGGCCTCAAAGTTTCATTCTTCCTGCCTAACCTTTCTAAATCCTGGAATTAAAGCCATTTACCACCAAGGCTTGCTTTGCACACATTTTCTGCCCAGACATAGTATAGCTAGTATGGCAATAATTTAGTGGAGAATGCTGAGATCTTGGTCTCCCTCTTACAAAGATGAGCACTGCACAAATGTACTTCCTACACACACAACAAGCAGTAGCCTTCTGCTTATTGTCTACATTCAGAGTATAATGTTACTGCTGACCTCTTTGTATCTTAGCAAGGAAGACCAAGTGATAAATAGTTTCTACATATCTCCCTAAAGATTGTATGTATAATCAGACATTATGGAATTCAGTATTCTTTTGCTTTAATATTTATATGGCCAGATAATTTTGTTAACCACAGGTTTTTAATGACATACTTGATGTAAAATGTTTAGAGAAGCTGATGAAATACCCAATTAAGACACAAAATAAAGGGCTGGGGAGATAGTTCAGCTGATAAAGTTAACATTGTGTTAGCATGTGGACAAGACTTCAATCCTCAGTACCCATGTTAAAATGATGGGTGTGGTGGCATATGTTTATAATTGCAATATTGAGGAGACAGAAACAGGAAAATCCCTGGAGCTCATGGGCTAAATAGCCTAGGCAGTAAGCTCTAGGTCTTAGCAAATTACAAGGTAAAGAGCACTTCTTAGAAAGGATACCCAAATTCATTGTTTTTAATAGCTGAGTAGTACCACATTTGTTTAAATGTACCACATTTTTGGGTATCCATTCCTCTGTTGCAGGACTTCTGGGTTGTTTCCAGCTTCTGGCTATTATAAATAAGGCTGCTATGAACAGAGTGGAGCATGTGTCCTTATTACATGTTGGAGCATCTTCTGGGTATATGCCCAGGAGTGGTATAGCTGGGTCCTCAGGTAGTATTATGTCCAATTTTCTGAGGAACTGCCAGACACCAGACTGATTTCCAGATTTCCAGAGTGCTTGTACCAGCTTGTAATCTCACCAACAGTGTAGGAGTGTTCCTCTTTCTCCACATCCTTGCCAGCATCTGCTCTCACCTGAGATTTTGATCTTAGCCATTCTCACTAGTGTGCGGTGGAATCTCAGGTTTGTTTTGATTTGAATTTTCCTGATAACTAAGGATGTTGAATATTTCTTTAGGTGCTTCTTAGCCATTCAATATTCCTCAGTTGAAAATTCCCTGTTTAGCTCTGTATCCCATTTTTAAATAGGGTTATTTGATTCTCTGGAGTCTAACTTCTTGAGTTCTTTGTATATATTGGATATTAGCGCTCTATTGGATGTAATGGTGATAAAGATCTTTCCTGATCTGTTGGTTGCCATTTTGTCTTATTGGCAGTGTCCTTTGCTTTACAGAAACTTTGCAATTTTATGAGGTCCCATTTGTTGATTCTTAATCTTACAGCATGAGCTGGTGTTCTGTTCAGGAAAATTTCCCCTGTGTCCATGTGTTTGAGGCTCTTCCCCACTTTCTTTTCTATTAGTTTTAGTGTATCTGGTTTTATGTGGAGGTCTTTGATCCACTTGGACTCGAGCTTTTGTACAAGAAGATAAGAATGAGTCGATTTTCATTCTTCTACATGATGACCTCCAGTTGAACCAAATGACCTCCAGTTGAACCAACATCGTTTGTTGAAAATGCTGTCTTTTTTCCACTTTATAGTTTTAGCTTCTTTGTCAAAGATCAAGTGCCCATAGGTGTGTGGGTCCATTTCTGGCGTCTTCAGTTCTGTTTTATTGATCTACCTGCTTGTCACTGTACCAATACCATGCAGTTTTTTCACTATTGCTCTGTAATACAGCTTGAGGTCAGGGATGGTGATTCCACCAGAAGTTATTTTATTTTTGAGAATACTTGTGTCTATCCTGGGTTCTTGTTATTCCAAATGAATTTGAAAATGGCTTTTTCTAACTCTATGAAGAATTTAGTTGGAATTTTGATGAGAATTGCATTGAATCCTTAGGCAAATGGAGGGAACTAGAATATATCATCCTGAGTGAAGTAACCCAATCACAAAAGAACACACATGGTCATTGATAAGTGGATATTAGCCTAAGAACTCAGAATACCCAAGATACAATTCACAGACCATGTGAAGCTTAAGAAGAAGGAAGACCAAAGTCTGGATGCTTCTGTCCTTCTTATTAAGGGGAACAAAATATTCATGGGAGGAAATACAGAGACAATTGTGGAGCAGAGATTGAAGGAATGGCCATCCAGAGACTGCCCCACCTGGGGATCCATCCCATATATAGACACCAAATCCAGACACTATTGTGGATGCCAAGAAGTGCTTGCCAACAGGAGCCTGATATAGCTCTCTCCTGAGAGACTCTGCCAGAATCTGGCAAATACAGAGGCAGATGCTCGCAGCCAACCTTTGGATGGAGCACTCGGTCCCCAATGGAGGAGAAACAATTGAAGGAGTTGAAGGGGTTTGCAATCTATAGAGAGAACAACAATATCAACCAACTTGACCCCCTAGAGCTACCAGGAACTAAACCACCAATCAAAGGGTACAAATAGAGGTTCACATGGCTCCATCTGCATATGTAACAGAGAATGGCCTGTTCAGACATCCATGGGAGGAGAGGCCCTTGGTCCTATGAAGGCTTGATGCCCCAGTGTAGGGGAATGCCAGGGTGGGGTGACCACCCTCATGGAAGCAAGGGGAGGGAGGATGGGATAGAGGGTTTCCGGAAAGGGGATAACATTTGAAATGTAAATAAATAAAATATCCAATTTAAAAAATAAGAAAGGATAACTGATATTGATTTCTGAACACACACACACACACACACACACAGCTACTGCCCCAGGAGTGCATACAAATAAAAAATGAACACAATTACAAGGTAAAAGAAAATTACATCACAAATAAATATATATTAGTCATCATTGAAATTGTGTTTAACTGTACTTTAAAATATGCCATTAATTTTAATTCTTATATAATAATGTAGCTATTGTGGGACATCTATTTTATTATTAAGATCAATCTTGAAATTGTCCAAGTTAATACATAATCTTGAATTTCTCTGTGTCATAGGTAGTTAGTGACCCCAATACCCATGACCTTCTGTGGTAAAGTCAAGTATTGCTTCTATGTTCAGCTCTTTAACATGTGGTGCTCCTGTGTACCTATTCTATTAGAGATTATCCTGGAGGTGTCTGGAATGTGTGATAGTTGTGTGTTGATAGATTCCGATGATATTGTCCTATCCAAAGTGGATCTGAAAATGAGTGATAGGTAATCTTGTGTTTGGGCATTTCCTTGCTTTGATGTAGGCCTATCTCATACTAACTCAATAAGAAAACTTATGAGAAAACTTGATTTAAGCTAAAATTCAAGAAAGTTGGAATCTAGTAAGAGTTATCTCGTAGATATTATTTAGAGAAACATATTCAGGCTTTTTTTGTTTTTGTTGGTTTGTTTGTTTTGTCTACACATAAAAACCTACAATTCACCCAGGTTGGATTGTGTATGAAAATCTTCAAATGTGGGTCTAGTATGGATAGAGGAGAGTCTGTCTTGATCACATAAAAGAAGTCCACATTTTGTAAATATTTTAATTTGTTTCAAAAGCGAATATAAGCTAGACTTACTGTTTCTTTGGCCTTTTCCTTCTCAGTATATCAATATGAAATAAGAAAAGAATTACCCATGTCTAAGAAATGCCCAATAATTTGACAATTGCAAAAAAGGGGACCTGCCTTTTTAGAACAGTTTGGTCAGTATGCCAATAACTCCCTCTGAGATACTTGTTAATTATAACACCCTCTTCAGTTAAATGAGGTAATAGTCATTCTTCTTTTTAATAGATAGCACACTTATTTCTCTCTAAGGGGAGAAAACAAAATTAGTTGTTTTATCTACTTTACTTTATTTGCTCTCTCTCTCTCTCTCTCTCTCTCTCTCTCTCTCTCTCTCTCTCTGTGTGTGTGTGTGGGTGTGTGTGTGTAAGAGATATAGCTACATAGATAGATAGATAGATAGATAGATAGATAGATAGATAGACAGAGACAGAGACAGAGACAGAGAAAAACAGCTATCTGATATACTGCTCAAATTCCTGCCTACTTTTCTTGTTCTTCAGCATTTGCAAATTTAGAATTAAGGCACTTTTGTACTTTCCTGAGTAGATTTGTTTTCTCTCTTTGTTCTTTTTTTCTTTCTATTTCTATACTGAATTCATCTGCTTTTTCGCATCCTCTTTGAGGCCAGTGATCAGTGTAACCAGGGACCTTTGAAATCTGTATCTGGCACCAGATCTATTTCAGAATTGTTGAATGAAGCAGTTAAGGAGTTGGGTCTTTCGGAAGAGTCTTGTTTTGCTTATCTTTATCCCTAGAGTTTCTGTGTTGTCACAAATATTCTATTGGTTCAGGCATCTTTTCTGGTTTCTTTAGGGGAAGGGAATATTCTTGAAGGCTCAACCCACAGGACCCAGGACTCAGGACCCAGGACCCAGGACCCAGGACCCAGGACCCAGGTCTCAGGACTCAGTACCACACAGGATGGAGAAAATAAACTGCTTTTGACAATGGCGTCTTCCCTTGGACCCTGCTAAGGGTCTGTACCGATGCTGTGTTTAGGCATAGTTCTGTGCATTACCATCTTCTTTTCCTGTTTGACATCCTTTGACCTCTTCTGTAGATTTCAAAGATCTTCCTCTCTTTCTTATTTTAAGAATAGAATCTAATTAATATTATTCTCTTTCCCTCACCAGAAGCAGTTTGAGGTCTATCAAACTGCTCCTTTAATTTTTTTTTTAAAAAGACACTATTTAATCCATGCTGTCCTTGAACTGACAGTGCTACAACTTCAACTTTCTAAGTTCTCATACTACAGGTGAGTCCTACAGTGCCATAGCAATGGAAAGCAGAATGAAGAGACAGTTTCTTTCTTATTTTTTTAAAGATGAAGTTTCTACACTGGGAGAGAGGGCCCTGCACTTTGCCTGGGCAGGGCAGTAGGGCTGATCCTGGTGGCAGGAGTGCTGGTGAGTGAGCATGTAGGTGTGAGTGGTGGAGTCCTGGCCTTGCTGATCTGCTGTGAGATCACATGGCCTCAGGAGTGATGTGCAAGAGAGCTGACCCAGGGTCCATATCCATTCCCAACTACATATAAAACAATTGAGAATGGTTGAGCTGATCCTGACCTTCACCAGATATAGTACTTGGGAGAGAGGTCCTTGCATTTCACCTGAGCAGCACAGTAGAGTTGGCCCCAGTGGTAGGGGAGCAGGTGTGTGAGTGAGGGATAGCTGGTTCTATTATGCACCTTCCAGAAGGTGGTGTGGGTCGAAGGGAGATGCCCCTTCAATCTCCCACCTGAAGCAGACAGAAGAGCTACCCCTGAGGTCATAAGAGCAGGAGAGCTGGCCTTGACCCCCACTGGCTGCAACATTTGTTTGAGTGGGCACCGCATGTCGATGGGGAGAACAGTGGAGCTTGGCTCTGGTGGCATGGGTACCAGCGAGGCAGCCTGAGGGTAGGAGAGAAGGAGCAGATCCTGCTCCACCTGCTCATTGCAGTCTTCAGCATTGGATGAGCTAATTGGGGCAGTGCTGGTGAGCTTTCCCTGGTGATGTAGGTGTGAGCGAGCTGGCAGCATGACCAACTCAGCTATCACCCAGGCCCTGACCCAGGGTTTTGAGTTGTCCCACCCCTAAATCTACCTCTTCTATGAACTGCCGGAGTGTGTGAAAGGGCTGGTCCTGCAGATCCAAAGCCATAGATCTCCATAACACAAGGAGACAATAAGGTAACCAAGAGGAGTCCTGGTGAGGATCTGGTATTGATGGTAGCAGAAGCCAGAGGACTTAGACAAGACAAATGACTCATATTACAACGAATATTTGCAAATAAAGATGTGTGGACAAAAGGGTATTGTTGGACACAATGTGACACATTGCAGCTTCCATGACAGATGTTTTTATGCTTTGTTTTGTTTATTAATTAATGAATTAATTTTTAAAAGAATTCTTTGGGAGGGAGATTGCAAGGGCAGAGAGTAGATATGAAGGGATGGGAAGATGGGTGACATGAGGGTGCATGATATAAAACTCAGAAGGAATCAATAACAATTTAAATAAAAGATAGATGTTCAGATGTTTCTCACCAACCCTGTCATTGCTGTTTATTGTTGTCTAATAGCCAATATTTTGGACAGTGTGGCCTTGTGAGTTTCATACTTTTGTTGTTGGTTTTTGTCAGCTAGGAGGATGTTTGGTTTGTAATGTCAACTTGACTGAAAACCAAATTCACTTGTACTTCCTATTGCCGTCCCATCATAGAACATTTGTACTGAAGTGATACTAAGGATCTATGAAGATGGTGTCCACTGGCCTCTGCTTACTTGGAATAAGGATGGGTTCTGGGCCATGTGTTTCCATGACCTTGCTCTCTAACTCAAAGAATCTAAAATAAGTGCTGATTTAGATTTGCAAAGCAAGCAAGATGACTTTATGGAGCAGTGTGGTAGTATAAAGAGGGTTACAGGGTCAAGATGGGCAAGATGGTCTCATATGAGTGGACATACTAAATGGCTAACCTTAAGTTTTACGGCTCCCTTTTATGAGTGTCAAGAAATTATTAAAGTTATTAAAGTGTTATTAAAGTGTGGAGCTTAGGTGCTTCACTATGTTGAGTGATAGATTGGGTTGTATAATAATTGTTTTACTGTTTCTTCTCATAATACATTTGATTATAATTATATTCACACTCAATTTTGCCTGGGCATAGATGACCAATTGAAGAGTTTTTTCTAAAAAGTTGCCACAGGATACTCTTTTGCTTTACATTGTGTGCACCCCAAACCAGTTTAGACTAAAGTACAATTCTCATGTTTTTATACCCAGATATGGTAAGAATATATATTGGTGGAAACTTTATCATGTGCTGGTGTTTCTGACATCCAGACTCCTTTTTGATTTCTTCCTGTAACTGTCTGCTGATTTTCTTCTATGGAGGTATTTCTTTCTCTTTCATTTTCTATATTTTCTAACATTTGACTCATTCTTATCTCATCGATTGACTAGAGACTTAGAGAAACCTGTTCAAGATATGCTTTTTCCTCTGCAAATGTTCTCAACAAGAGCCAAATGAAGCAAAATAAAACTTATTTGAGACCAAGTAAACAACCAATCCATGTCAATTTCTCACTGTCCTTGGGTGTAGAGCCCTATGTTTGGAATAGCTGTCAATCATGTCGATCAAAAGTTCTTTGTGCAAAAAGCAGATATAATGAAATAAAACCACAAATGGTTGGAAAACATAGGTCTTTAGGTTATTGTTTAAGCTCCTAGATCCAATTAAACCTGAAGCAATGCTATTTTGGGGACTTAAATTGTATAGTTTCAATGTAGGCTTTTAAAAATGAATATTTTTTGTCCCAGTTTCCTGAAAAAATCTTATGGCTGAAGCAGTATCTTACAGGACTAAGTTGAGGAGATAGGAAATTAAGTTACTAAAAATGTTTTTTTTTTTTTTTTTTGAGGAAGGAAAAGGTACATGAAGAGAACTTGAAGCATATAGAGTGCTATTCTGAGTGCTCCTAAGATTGCTAAGGAATAGCTTAGATCGATATTTCCCCATTTTGTTACAGTATGTTCTATTCTTATTAGCATGATAATTACTGTAATCATATCAGCAAGGCATAAGAGGTCCTGCTGTTACTTACAGAGGCAACAAGAACACTCTGCTATACTTTCTGTAATTATTAAATACTGCATTTCCAAATCTAGACTCTTCTTCAATACAGAGAAAAATGTTTATTTTTTCCCCCCACAGAATGGCATTTGGCTGGAAAAAAGTTTATTTTAACCTCTCTGAATCTGTATCCCTTATCTTATACAATGAGAAATAAATCCTTATAATTAAAGCACAAATTGTCAAAGTGAAATGAAACGCATGTAGTTGTTCTATTAGATGTAAGTAACTAAGCTGAGACCTTAAGTAACCATTCGACAAATGAGGCAGCCTTGAATAGGAGAATTCATTAATGGCAAGCTAAAGTATCTAGGGTTGGCAAAGATGTTGGCATTTTTATTTCTTGAGTAAAAATACTATATTGTGCAAAGAACAGAGTCTCAGACTGCAAATGAAAAGAAACAAATAATAAAGAGAAATACCTACAATTCATCACAGAGGGCCTTTCAACAGAAAACTTACAGAGTAGGAGAGAATGATATGAATTTTCATGATACTGAAAGAAAACTACTGTCAAAGAATATTGTACAAGGCAAAGATACTCTATAGAAATGGAGGAGAGATAAAGATATTCCCAGGCAAACAAAAATTGAGAGAATATATCTCTGTCAAATTTGTCCTACCATAAATGCTCGAAGGAGTTCTTCAAACTGAACAGGACATTAATAATAAGAAGCCATGGGAAGATATAAAATTTCTGGTAAGAGATATTTTAAATTGTTTTCAGACTGCTATATTATAAGTATGGCGCATAAATAATGCATACCTTCAGAGTGAAGACTAAAACAAACTAGTTAAAAATAATTGGTCAATAATATATAAAGAGTTGAGCTATAAAATGAATGCAAAATACTTCCTAGAATTCAAAATAAGGCATGAATGTGAACAAAATGGTGATTTTTTTTAACCTCTTTGTGTATTGTCTCTTGCTTCTTTGTTAGTTTTTGTTCTTATTGTTGTGAAAATGTTTAGTAACTTCCATAAAACAGCTTGTTCTGCTCAAAGGATAATACTTTTGTAAATCTAAGTTGAGTCACATACACATAGAGAAAATCTATAGCCATAAACAAGAGATGAAAGAATGCTGTGAGAGTAATTCCATTAACCACAAGACTTTAAGAATAGGACAAAGAATGAAATAATAACAAAATTAGAAATAAATAATAGAGTGGCTTTAATAAGAGTTTATTAATGATTACTTTGAATGCAAATGAATTAAGTGCTCCAATTAAAAAACACAGAGAGACTGACTAGATTAAGCAAGCAAGCAAGCAAAATTCCCACTGTATAGTACCTACAAGAAACTCCTTTTACAGCTAAGGCTGTATATAAACCAATGGTAAAACAGTAGAATGATATATTCCAAGGAAATAGAATTAATAAGTCAGAGTAGCTATGTCCGGTTTTCTTTTGTTGTTTTTGCTTTTTAAAGGATGTTTGATTTTTATGACGTTTTAATTTTTTTTTTTTTTTTAGTTTTTCGAGACAGGGTTTCTCTGTGTAGCCCTGGCTGTCTTGGAACTCACTCTGTAGACGAGGCTGGCCTCGAACTCAGAAATCTGCCCGCCTCTGCCTCCCAAGTGCTGGGATTAAAGGCGTGCGCCACCACCACCGGGCTCAGAGAGTAGCTATGTTAATAACATGTAAAATAGACTTTAAATAAAAAAAAACAGTAAAGAGAAAAAAGGATTGTTTGATATATATATATATATATATATATATATTCAAAGATTATATACATATATGTGTATATGTATATACATATATGTGTATATGTATATACATATATTACATATATATTCAAAGATTAAAAGACCCTAAAAGAAAGGCAGATTCTAATAGAATACTAGCTAGGGATTTTACTATCCCATTTTCTGGAGTAGATTCAGACAGAAAAGCACCAGGGTTAAGTAACAACTCAATTGTTCAATAGAATGAAAGACAAAAACATGACCATCTCAACTTATCCTCCAAAGATACTTCATAAAATTATGATCAAACACAGAGAAGAGTTTGATTGTAGGAGTAGACTTCAAGATAGTAAAGGCCATTTATGATGATAAAGTAACGTTAAAAATTATACAGAATGGGAAAAATTCCAAGTTTTTTTATTATTCTGTAAGATCTGAAGTTCAAAAAAGAATCAATTTTAATCTCTTTTATTAAGTCCTATCTAACTTAGTGTCAAAGGGAATGAAAGAAAGGAAATCTGAATTGGAAAAACAGAAGTCAGGATGTCATTGCAAATCATACTATTTTACATGTAAAAAATATTGGAACTCTGTTAGAACTAAAAAAAAAATCAGTTAAACAAACATTTATGTACAAGACTCCAATTACATGCTATGTTCCCATACTGAATCATTTAAAAATGGAACTCAGTAAATATTGCAAACAATCAGTAAACAAAAAATCAGAGTAACTCATGGAGTCTTACACCTGTATCTGTCTGTTTTGGTCTACTCATTCTCTGAATGAAGAAGGCACCAAGAAAATGATGAGATGTTCTTTTGCCATTATTCAAAGGGTGGTATAATAGTGTCTATTTTCAGAGAAGATAAGTTAATTCATTGAAATGATGGATGTCTTGGCCCATTCATGTTTAATATTTTCCTGAAATCCTGCCTGAGAACAGCTGATGGATGTCATACTCCTTGAGTCAGTCACTTGAGCAATGTAAATCATTTAACCTTTCAAAACAGACTCAAATGAAAAATGACTCCACTGCTCATAGGGATAATGTGTCTGTGCTTTGACACTTGAATGTCACTTGGGTAACAAGGCTACTTATTGGTGAACTTGCTCATCTCTAAGTTACCTGGATGTCGATCTTTTCAGAGGCAAACATGCTAACCACTTGTATTTTTCCTTTTACCTGTTCTTACTAAGTATTTAGGAGTTTTTCCCCAAGAAATTGTGCCAGCTAATTACCGTGAGAAATTATTGAATTTTTGTCAGTATGCATAATTAGCATTATATGGATTGATGGGTTGGAACGACAGCTCAGCAGTTAAAGAGAACTCTCTGCTCTGGTAAAGGACTCAGGTTCAACTCAGCATCCACATGGCAGCTCATAACCATCAGAAACTCCAGTTTGAAGGGATCTGATATCCTTTTCAGGCTCCTTTGAGTACCAGGCATGCATGTGGTACACAATCATACATGCAAGCAAAACACCCATTCTTTTTTTTTTTTTTTTTTTTTTTTTTTTGTGATTACTCAGCCATCTTTCATTCAATTCTATTGTAAAAAGCAAACAGGTAGGATAAGTAAGGCAAAACCCCTCCCACAAGTTTGTCAGCAACCTGGCCCAATCAGCAACTTCTTCAGTCTCTGGAGGCAGGACTTCCTTCTGGAGTAACTGGAACTTGGACAGAGGCGTGGCAATTAGCAGGAGGTCGGCAGAGAGGTGTGGTTATCTGAGGCAGGTGGAATCTGAAGAGTCAGCCCTCAGGCAGGGAGATTACAGTTCCTCCCTTTTTATATAGAAAACAGCAAGACAAAGGCATATTCATATGACACAGTCTTGCACGGGAATTTTTATGGAAAACACCCATTCTTAAGAAATAAAATTACAAATAAAATTATTTAGAACAAGCAAACAGAAAGAAACCTTGTATAGAGGCTGAACAAGATTAAGGAAATTGACTTGTGTCTACAGTTAGTTCATGACAGAAGCTATACTTCTAGTTAATTCTGCTGACCTCAAACCTGTTTGCGCTACATTGATTATTTTTCTCTCATTAGTCAAAAGATTAAAATGAACAGAAATGCCTTGTTTCTTTATATGATGGTACATCACGATTTTGACATCGCTGCTTGCTAGCAAGGACATCAACAGCTGGAACCACTTGAGGTACACAACAGGCCATTATTAGCTTTAGTTAAGTACAAAAGTAGAGCAAAACTGGGCTGAAAGGGAGGGTGTTAAGTGTTGTAGGACTAAGGGCTGCTTATTGGAGCCCAGGTGATGCCACTCCAAGCCCTGATTCATTCAAATATTTGATGTTTCACTTGGTGGACTTTTGTCTTGTTTTGATCTGATACTCTCTTGCTATCTTCCTGTCCTTAGTTTTAGGAACGGGATATTTACTCTGGGCTGTTGTATATCGGAAGTATGTAACTTGTTTGATTTTTTTTTTATACGAGCTCAAAGTCAAGTGATTGTTTTGAATGAATACTTTTTGAACTGCATTGGGATGATTAAGACTACAGGGCACTGTAGAACATTTGGGAAGTAGCTGTCAATTGTAGGCTCCAAGAAAACGACCTCTAGGATCTTGACCTGGTATCCCATCTGGCCTGAGCTTTCTGACGAGCTCACAGAACAAACAACTGTTGTCCACTCCTGCTACCTTCTCTTTTCGTTTGGCTGCCTCATACCTGAACTGGGAACTAAAAGAAATCCTTTTCCCTTTAAATTTCTTCTGTTACATATTTTGTCATATTAATACACATATAGATTTTTTTGTATGTCAGTTACATCTCAATGAAGATAAAAAATATAGTGCAATGATTTTTTTTAAAAGCATGTCTCATTTTATATGCCCTTGTGATTTTATATGTCCCTGAAGGGTTCCTGTGGATTCCTTAGCATTTTCTATTTTATATAGGTGAAGTTTTACAATTTGACTTCTTTCTTTCTCTTCTTCCCAAATCCTCCTTTTGTTGTGTGTCTTTGGCTAGACTTTCTGGCACAGTGATCCTTAAACAGAAACAGTAAGAGCAAAGCTGATGTGCCAGTCTTGCAGCATCCCCAAACACTAGGAGAGTAGCAACTTACTCTAAGATAGTTGTAGACTTCTTTAAAATGCTTACAAGTGAGGAAAGTTTTCTTCTTTGCTAACTTTGTAGGGTGTGTAAATCATAAATATGCCTTGGAATTTTCTTAGGTTTTTTTTTT
>JADRCD010199165.1:0-10134 GCA_019843815.1 Montemys delectorum | reverse complement strand
TGCCTCTGCCTCTGCCTCTGCCTCTGCCTCTGCCTCTGCCTCTGCCTTTGCCTTCCCGGTGGTGTGTTTAAAGACAGATTTGAGCCACCACACCTGACTCACGATCCTTTTATAAAGAAATGGGAGTATTTTACGTACTTCAAATTAATGTTTCCTTATACGATTCTGTAAGTGGTTACATAAAAATGAAATCTACTTCTCAACCCAAGGAATGATGATGCCAGTGGGTGACAGGATAAATAGGGATCTAAGTTGTCAAAATGTAGGCAAACAAAGCAGGGTGAAGGAAGGGAGATTAGTGAACGACTGCTGATGGTGGATTCTTTGTGCCTGGAAAGGAAATGATTCCGCCCACGTCTCTCTTTGTTGAGATTTCTAGATTCTCAAGAGTTCAACTTACAAGCTAAGACGCTATTAATGCCACTTTTGCAGAAATAAAGGAAATAGAACAAAGTAGATAAGCTTGTCATGTGGGCTAAATTAAGAAAAGAAAAAAAAAGCAAAAAGAAGTGAACCCCCCCCCCAAACAGGTGATCCCATGATCCTTGGGCCTGACGTGGTCCATAGCATTCATTTCATTTTCTGAAGATTTGGCGGCCATGAGGAATAAGGTGCCACCGCTGAGCTGCGCCAACCCTTCCAACACTAGCATGTGGGCCCCGTGTGCACATGTTCTTTGAGACGTTCATGTGTCTAATGGATAGCTGCCTGGATACAAAACAAACAGCTGACGCACAAAACTCAGAGATTGCCTTTTTTTTTTTCCTTTCCTCTAAAAAGAGGAGTATCCTAGACTCCTTGGGGTGGGCCCAAAATAAATCATAGCTTATCAGTGCATTTAAGCACTCTAAAGATAAAGATTGGAATAAGTTTGTGGGAAACTTCCAGAAGATTTGTGAATTCCATCTCCTCTTTGGAGGAGTTGAGGTTCTGCTGAATTGTGGACTATGTATGTGTGTGGTTGCTTTGTGTGAAGAAATGTTAATGTATATCTTGTTCAGGAGTCCTCTTTATCATTGTTCAATGAATGAGTTTCTGCCACGTGCACCTGCTAACATGAGGACTGGGAGGCCTGAGCCCTGGCTTTGCGACACTGAGGTTCACCAATTGGTACCAGGGAGTGTGGATCTGCACTTATGGTTTAGAGCTCAGGGCTGCAGATGTCTTGTCCCACGCATCTTCACGTGGAAGGCTTTCTTCTTTGCTCCCTGGTTGTAATTTTCTTCTAACGATCTCAGAGGACAACTCCAGAAGGCTCAGATGCTTACACACAATCTCCTTGCACTGGAGAGGCAGAGGCAGGTGGATTTCTGTGAGTTTGAGGCCAGCCTCGTCTACATAGCAAGTTTCAGGTCAGCAGGGCTACATAGTGAAAACCTGTCTCAAAGCAAAACAAAACAAAACAGACAAACAAACAAAAACCAAAAACACCACCGACTAAAAACACTATTTCCATATTAGGATAGGAATGTGTTCAATTATTTCCCTATAATGGTATGCTATAAACTGGAACTCCACATGCAAGTAGCCACATGACCACTGTGCAACCCCTTCCATAACAGAATGTCTTAATGCAGAATGTTGGCAGGCTGGACCAGATGTGATGTTGTGATTGTGCCCACAGGAAAATTATGTATTGTGGGAAAAGTAAGAACCGTCTACTAAACTATATCTCACAGTTCAGAGAAAAGTTCCAGAGGAGAACTGAAGAGAAAAAAGAAACTGTTCATCCCAACAGTGGATCAAGGCAGGGGTCCACTCTCCAGAATCCGAACTCTATACCAGGTGAATGGATAGCAAGTGACCCTAAGGTAAAGCCTCTTTAAAATACGGCTTCCGTCTGAGCAGGGAGTCCAGCATCCTGCTCCTCCTAGCAACCGAGATAGAATCTTCTGCAATCAGCAGGTAACTGGAGCTCTCAGCCCATGACTACCCTGCCTCTGCTCACCTCATCTTCTTTCTCTCCTGCAGTTCCAAAGGATGGGAGGACAGGGATAAACCTGGGGTTTGAAGGCAGGGTGGAACAGGATACTTATTAATCCTATGTTTAGAGGGTTGGTGTTGGCTAGCCCAGGTTGTCCATCTGCTCTGCTTCTGTCCCTGTGCTACCCAGCCTCATGGACTCCCAGGCCAGGTGGTACTCAGCACTCAGGCCTCTTAAGCCATCAAATCTGAAGGCTTGATGTGTAAGAAACTTATGTTAGACCAGCTACCCTGTAAGTTTCAGATTCTGGTACAACACACACACACACACATACACACACACACACACACACACACACACACACACACACACACCTGGATTCTGAATATGAGAGACTCCACACTTAGCTTTCTGAGTCTGGCTTATTTTGCTTTACAGTGTGTTCTCCACTTCCATTAGTTCTACAAACAACAGAAATTTCATGCTAGTGACCATGCATTTTGTTTTCCATGTTTTCTTTAGTTGTCTCTGTGTTGATGTGCCTCTGCATTGTTAATATTAATAATGATATTAATACACTGTATTATTCTCTTAAGAGCTATCTATCTGTTCTTTTGCCTATTTTTGGTTAGGCGATTGGGGGAGGGAAATTAAGTTTTTGAATTGTCTATGAATTCTGGATATTAATCCTCTTGTGTACAGTTGGGGAAGAGTCTCTCCCAGTCTGAATTCTGTCTCATCACTCTGATAATTATTTCCTCTGGTGTGTAGAAGCTTTACAGTTTCATGTAATCCCATTTTTCAATCCCCAAGAGCATTACCCATGCTGTTAGAATCCTTTCAGAAAGTCCTTGCCTGCCTATATCTTAAAGTGGGCTGCCTTTGGTTTCCTCTATTGCTTTCATTTCTGGTTGTTGTGAGCTCCCTGAGAGATGGGTTATGTCTGATCCTCTTCTCTTCTCCCCATCAAACAATATAATGTTACATATATATTAAACACAGTTCAAAATTTAAACATCCTAAGGTTTTTGTTTGTTTTTGAGATGGTATCTCTAATAGCCCACCGGCTAGCTTTGAACTTGCTATAACGGCTCACCCTGGATTTGAACTTGTGATCCTCCTGCCTTGACCTCACAGAAGACTTTACTCCGCTCTTATTAGCTGCTCAATTCATATATTAACTGCTCCAAATTCTAAGTTTGTAGTCTTCCGTCGGGATTTTTTAGTACACGTTATTTCTGTTTGTGTGTGAGCTGCAATGCAAAGCACTGAAAAGGCTCCATTTCTTTGTTCCAGCTCTTTCTTCTAGCCAGATGAACCAACTTCATTCTAGCAGGTCTGACATTTGCCCCTGCGAATGGATTCAGGCAGATGTGCAGGAGTCACAGTCAGGTTTCTTTTCCCTGCTTTGCAAAGGGAATAAATGGCATTGAGTTAAATTTCATTTCCAAATGTTCTCACTACACTTGAAAAATAATGCTGTCTCCATGAAAATACATTAAGCTGCATTTAGAAAGAGAATTATCCCTGCAATAATGTCAGACTCTCAGAAAATGTGTTGCCTACAGGTCTTCTTGACAGTGTTTTGCCTGGGACTCTGGGTTCCTCCTGTCCTTCATTATGGCAAATCTTCCTGTGATTTGCACATATACACATGGATTCATTTATTCACAAATATCTGTTAGGCTACGACATTTGCTGCATTTGATATCAGCCAGGGAAGACAAAGAAATGGGAGGCACACTCACTCCGGGACTTTCCTGTTCTGTTAGTTTAGTGCCAGTTCAAATTTGACAAATATTGCTTGATTATTTACATTCTTGCAAAATTTGGAAGTCCCCAGACTGATTTTTCCCCATAAATCCAGTAACTATCTAAATTATCATCATTGTGATGATAACACACTTGGGAATGATTGTTACAATCCACATTGAGAATTTAGATCTCATAGAAAGATAAATGAGGGGGTACGCTGATACATTCGAGGGGGGGGAACCACTCACATGTAGTTCTCACATATGCACACACACAGACATTGAACAAATCAATGTTGGGTAGGTGACAGGGTAAAAGCACATCACCGTGACAGGGAAATATCAGACTAAAACTCGAAGGCGGTAATCTAAGAGCACTTTGCTAGGTGGCATCCTTTTGTTACAGAACTGTGGTAAGCAGCACAACGTTTATAGTTTCCACCATTTTCTGCTCGCAACATTGAGTACATTTCACACTGTAGCACCACTGTCCTCACACCCAATCTACAGAATTCTTTCCCTGTGGAGAACAGAAACTCCGCCCCCTTCAACATTAACACATCCTTCCTCCCCGACCAGTGCTGGCAATAGCTCTTTATTTATTTTCTGCCTCTGTAAATTTGGTTACACTAAAAACTTCACGTAACCGGAACCCCGCATTTGTGCCCTTTGTGATCAGGTTATTTTGCTTAGTGTGTGTTCACAGAGGTCATCTGCACCATACAGCAGGTGTCAGAATTTTCTTGTGTGTGGTGGTGGTGGTGTATATGTGCACAGACTTGTGCATGTGTGTGCTTGTGGATCTCTGTGGGGAGGCCAGAGGTCAGCAGTGTCTTCTTCTATGTCTACCTTGTTTTCTGAGATAAAATCTGTTACTAAGCATAGAATATACTGATTTGGCTAAGCGGGCCAGTAAGCCCCAGGGGTCCTTCTGTCTCTGTTTCTCCAGGAATGAGACACATACAGGCACGGGGTACATACAACCATGTGTGACTTTTTACATGGTTGCTGGAGATTAAAGCTCAGGTCTTCATGCCTGAACCGCAAGCACTTTACCAACTGAGCCTTCTCACGAGAACAGAACTTTTCTACACTTTTAAGGCAGAACAATACTCCATTGTATATTATTATGGAGTGAATTGTTCAGCTCTACCAGGATTCTTACACTCATACCCCAACTGAGATGTCTGTAATTGAGGCTTTGGGCAGATAATTCATGTTAAGAGAAGTCATAAAAATAGATAGGGCCCTAATCTGAGAGAGCTGGTGTCCAGATGATGATGATGATGATGATGATGATGATGATGATGATGATGATGATGATGAAAGGACCCAGGCTTTGCCTCTCTACGCAAGCATGGAGGACAGGGGGCACATAAACAAACAGCACGAAGGTGGCATCTATAAACCAGGAAGAGGACCTTACCAGATGCCAACCTTGATGGCGTCACGGTCTTAGATTTCTGTTCTTTAGCTTGCGAGAAAACACTTAGTGTCTTGTAAAGCTACCCAGGTTTGTGGTGTTTTGTTACAGCATGTCTCGCAGACTTAACGTGCACACATTCACTTCTGTGATTCACCCACTGATGAACACTTGGGTTGATTCTACTATCACCCACTGTGTCCAGTTAGTACTTCCCGTACATGCACGGGTATGAGGCTGTCCACTGGAGCATAGTCGACCTCTCAGCGGCTACACACCCCTAGAGAAAAATGACTCTTCCTCTGTCAGAAGACATCCTTTGCCTATTGCTTCTCACCTGGGGTGGCCTCAGGAACCCCTGCACTCCCCATGCTGGGATTTTGACTGGCTTGATCTTGTTCAGGTAACCCGCAGCTATTGTGAGTTCTTGAGTCCATTAGCCTTTACAAACCCAGAAGACAGTATTTCACAGCATCCTCTAGTTTTTGTGCTGTTCCCATCCCCTCTTCATTGGTAAGGAAAGCTGATGTGTCTGTCATCGTTGGTTTTGAATGTCAAATTCGCCAACACTTAGAATCACCTGAGAGAAAGCCTCAAAGATTGGATTGTCTAGATCAGGTTAGCCTGTTGGCTCGTCTAAGGGCTTGTGTTGATTGTTAATTGAGGTGGGGAAGACTCACCCTGTATTTGGGAGGAGGCACCATTTCACAGGCTGGGCCCTGAGCTGTTTACTCAAGAAAGCTAACAGCATAAGCATCAAGTGAGCAAGGAGAGATGCATTTGCTCTCTTCATTCTTGACTATGGATGCGTTATGAGTAGCTGCCCAAGATCCTGTCTTGACTTCCTAAAGTATTGGACTTGTAATCTGGAATTGGAACCCTTTCCTCCTGCATTAGCCAGGGTTCTCTAGAGTCACAGAACTTATGGTAGTCTCTATGTAGTAAAGGAATTTATTGATGACTTACAGTCTGTAGTCCAACTCCCAACAATGGTTAACAGCAGCTGTGAATGGAAGTCCAAGGATCTAGCAGTTGCTCAGTCTCACAAGGCAAGCAGGTGAAACAGAGCAGAGCCTTCCTTCTTCTAATGTCCTTAAATAGGTCTCCAGCCAAAGGTGTGGCCCAGATTAAAGGTGTGTGCCACAGCGTTGCTGCTGTGATGAATTCAACTGTGCTATTTTCTGGAAGAATAAGCAAAAGTTTTTGGAATTTTGGACTGGAAAAATCAATTGAGTGCTGTGGCCAGACCTTAATGACCTGTTCTTATAGAAGCTTGGGAGGTGGGAAGTGCTGACAGTGGAGGCCCAGATCACGTTCCAGAAGGGAACAAGGGCTTTGTTGTCAACTGGACTAGGAAATATTCATGTGGTGTTTTGTTTTGGAGATCTGTTATGTGCTTATTATGCTGGGGGTGGTTGTCAAAGAGATCAACATCACTGAAATGAGGCCTTCCATGATTCATCTGGACAAGAGGAAACTTTTGCTCAGTGTAGGCACACAGAAGCTGATATAGTCAAGCCCAAGGGGGCCAGGCTATATCTCAGGAGACCTTGGACATATAACAGTCATCTAAGCATTTCTTGTTTTGAAGACATGAAGACTGCAAGACCGAGGGATTCATAGAGAGTAACTGGGGCTTGCCATCTTGTGGTATGGTTAGAGTCCCTGCAGACGCCCTGAGAGGCCACTTGTTTGCACTGGAGACCCCAGGATATTGAAGATGCCAAGATTGTGGGTCATCTACCAAAGATAGCTGCAGGTAAGAAATAGACCATGACGTCAGAGGGAAACTGTATGCTCTAGATGGCAGAGCTGGATAGGTGAGGCTACCCAAGCCATTTATGGTTCAGAAGATGAGCTCTAGATGTTAGGCTCCGAATCATGGATTTGGTATTTACACTACTAGACATTGGATTTTGTTTAAGTATCATAGTTTAAGTGCTATGCCTCATTTTCTCCCTGTTGGAAGTAATTATGTAACTTGTTTCTTATTTGTGGGAGCTCAGAGTTAAAAGACTTTTTAAAGTGTTAGAGGATAAGCATAAAACCTTGGGATGGAAAATTACAGCTTAAAGTGATGTGTCTGTTGGTATGTCAAGTTATCCCAGAGTGTATGTATTATGTTTAATTTAAACTGTTAACTTAAAAAAAAACCAGAATCACCTGGGAAGAGAAACGCAGTTGAGGCAGTTGAGGAATTATCTAGATTAGGTTGTCCTATGTGCATGTCTGTGGGAAATTGTCTCAATTGTTAATTGATGTAGACTCAGTCCATTGTGGGTGGCTCTGTTTCATCAGCTACACAATGAAGAAAGCTAGCTGAGCCAGGCTGTGCTAGTGCACGCCTTTAATCCCAGCACTTGGGAGGCAGAGGCAGGTGGATTTCTGAGTTCGAGGCCAGCCTGGTCTATAGAGTGAGTTCCAGGACAGCCAGGGTTATATACGGAGAAACTATGTTTTGAAAAACCAAAAACCAAAAACCAAAAACCAAAAACCAAAAAAAAAAAAAAAAAAAAAAAAAAAAAAAAAAAAAAAGCTAGCTGAAAAGATGTTTTCATTTATGTGTCTCTGCTCTTGACAATGAATGTGTCATGACCAATTGTCTCGTGTCCCCACCTCTATGACTTCCCTCCAATGATTGACTTATAACCCAGAAATTGTTGGTTATAAAGCAACCTTTTCTCCCCTCAAGTGCTTTTTCTCACGGTATTTTATCACGGTAGAAATGAAACTAGGATACTAGGGCTGAGCAGCCGCAGTCACTCATTCTAACCACTTAGATCAGTTGAGTTGCTTCATTAACCATTGGCTTCGGCAAAAAGAATCTTCCTTGATCAGTATTGAAAGCAGTACAAATCTATGGCTATAAAAATGCTTCTAAATCAGTTTGACATCATTCCCACTAGGAAAAATGACAAGAGTTACCTCGTGTTGATTTTATTTTGGTAGGAAATAGGTGTATAGAAATCAATTTTTGTTGTTTGTTTGTTTGTTTGTTTTGAGACAGGGTTTCTCAGTATAGCCCTAGCTGTCCTGGAACTCACTATGTAGAACAGGGTGGCCTCGAACTCAAAAATCTGCCTGCCTCTGCCTCCCAAGTGCTGGGGATAAAGGTGTGCGCCACCACCGCCCAGCTGAAATCAATTTCTTTTAGATCTTCTAATAAAAGTAAAATATATTTTTATGTAGGCCCTATCTCTGATTTTCCTGGATATCCATTGTAATGGTTGACTGTTGCCGCTTATTTTATTATTTGGGACTTCTGTCTCCTCGGTTGGTTAACTTGGTTAAGGTAGTCTTCTATCATGTTTATCTTTGGAAAGAACCAACATTCTTTTATTAATTTTTTGTGTTAAAGTTTTTTTGTTCCCTGATCCACATGATTTCTTTCCTATGCTGATGTGGGGCTTGGCCAACTCCTTTTCCAATCTATAAGGTGTATCATTACATTATTTATTTGGGATCTCTCATTATGTATTTGTCCATGATTCAACTAGACAAGAGGAAACTTTTCCTCAGTGTAGGCAGACACTTAGATCTATAAACTCCCCTCCCAAGACTGCTTTTATCACATCCCAAGGGGTTGGTATCTCCCTTCTTCATTTTCAATTGATTCTAGGGATATTTTTATTTCCTCCTTGATGTCTCCACAGACCCATCTGTTGTCCAATAGCGTTTTATTATTAAGTAAGACCACTGGAATGTATGTCTACTCTAGGGGTTCTCTTGTTAACCTTTAGTCTTGTTTCCTTGTTATTAGTTTACTTTGTGTCCTAAACCATGGTGTACTTAAGAGAAAGATCCCTGGGGTGCTGAGAATGTATAATATTCTGCAGTGTGTAGACGAATTGTTCTGTTGGGTTGATTTAGTCTATGATGTCAGAGAATTCACATCTTTGGTTTTTGTTGTTGTTGTTGTGTTTTGGGGTGTTGTTTGTTTGTTTGTTTGTTTTTTGTTAGAGTGGCCTGATAATTAGGGAGAAGAAGGCATTGAAATCACCCACTACTATTGTGCTAGGGTTAACCTGTGACTTTACATCTAAATTTGTTTGATTTGCTAAGATGTTATTGTGTTCAAGGAATTTAAGTCTTAGTATCCTCTTTGTGTGTTGTTCTCTAAGTCAGTAGGAAACGACCTTCTTAACTTTTTTCACTGGCTTTGGGTTGAAACCTATCTTTTTAGATATTAGAACCATGACATCTATTTCTTGTTTCGTTTTTCGAGACAGGGTTTCTCTGTGTTGCCTGTGCCCTGGCTGTCCTGGAACTCACTCTATAGAACAGGTTGGCCTTCAACTCAGAAACCGGCATGACTCTGCCTCTCAAGTACTGGGATTAAAGGCATGTGCCACCAGGGCCAGGCTGTTAGTTTTTTCCGATCCATATGTTTGGAACAAATTTTTCCATCCTTTTACCTTAAGATAATGTCAGTCTTTTGTGGTGGGCTAATCTTCTCAGAAATGGTACATAGAAGGCCTGCCTCTGAATCCAGTCTCTTAGTCATTGCCTTCTGATTGAAGAATTGCGACCATTCATAGTCAGAGTTACTATTGAAAGGTCTATTTTGACTTCAGCCTTTCTGTTAATTTTGCAGTACTTGTTTTCCCCCTTTGTTCTTGTTTAATTATTAATCTAGTGTGCTTTATTTCTGCCTAGGGCATTCCAGATGGATTAGTTTTTTTCCACCACAAAATTTTCTTCAACTATTCCTGTAGTATTGGTTTAGTGCTCATAAAACCCTTTAATCTATTTTATCAGAAAAAATGTTTTAGGGAGTTCAAAGAAAGCCAGGGCTACACAGAGATCCTGTATCAAACCACCACAACAAAACTAAATCATAAGGGGTTTAGGGGAATGTGTTTTTGCAAAGGGGATTTATTTAATAGATGGGCGTGGCAGCACACACCTTTAATCCCAGAGTTTAGGAGGTAGAGGTAGGAGGGCCTTGTGAGATTAAAGTCAGCCTAGACTGTATAAATTGAGTTTCAGGGCAGCCAGAGTCAGTCAGTCAGCCAGCGAGATCCTGTCTGGAA